>CM064499.1:7202650-7430150 GCA_032716605.1 Paralithodes platypus | reverse complement strand
CAGAACGTCCCGGACTTCCCAAACTTGACTACTTCCTTTAACGTGACGATAGTGCGTTGTTATATGTGCGATTAGTTTGCTTGGGAAACAGATTAACTTGCTCATGTAGTAATGTACACCCTATGTGGTGGATTGTGTTCTTTTATTTAATAATTTTCATTTTAGTAAGCGTTGTTTCCACATAGCGATTTTGATAATTTAATTTGACTTTATATTGTCCTTGTCCCAATTTTGGTTTGTTTAGTTTGCAAGTTTTACATTTTAATTTATATAGGTTCAGGGACAGTATAGATGTGAGGACGGTCTGTACTAGTGGCAACATTAGTATACGACGTGTTCCCCATGTACTGTCCCTTCCTTTACTTGTACTCGTTGACGAACCAGGACCGGCCACGGACTACGTGTCAGAAAATTCTATGTACCCACGCACCCTGCAAAATTATAAAAACTTAAATAATGAAAAATAATAATGAAAATAACCGGCGTCTTTTCGTTGATAACTGTAAATGTAAACTCTGTGTGAATGAATTTGATTTTGAACATCAAACATTTTTTAAAAGTTACATTACCAATACAATTTTTTTTTTCTAAATTCTTCTGTTAATGTAACATCTCCATGTAAAGTAAAGAATGTTATCTATTTAATAACCTGTGAGAAATGTGGTATACAATATGTTGGAAAGACGGAGCAATGTTTAAGAGAAAGAGCCTACGGGCATAGATCAGGAATTAAGAACGGCATCGACTCCAAGATTCTTCTATATAAGCATTTTAACACAGATTGTACTAAATTTGATTGTAAATACAAAATTATAGAAATTGTTCAAAGTTATCAAAATGTTTTAGATAGAGAAAATTATTGGATTGGAAAATTAATGACCATCTATCCATTTGGACTTAACAATCAAATAAAAAATGTAGGCAACATTTTGTATAAAGATTTATTAAAAAACGATTTTAATAACCCATATTTTAACTTCCCTGTTTTAAACAGAAGACCTGGTAGACACGGTAATAGAAGACTAAATACATTTAATAAAAAGAAAAGCAGGTCTGATATTATAATTATTGTTAATAATTTATATTCATTATATCGAAATTTCGGAATTAAAAAATTAAAAGATTCATTGAAAGGCCTACAAAAGAAAAGTTTTGCTCCTTTTATAGAAAATATTCTAAATAATAAACATAATTTCACAAATAAATTTAAGAATATAGTCTTTGCTTTTATGGGATATATTAGAGCTAATTCTAAGAAATCCAAAGATAACCGTATTAAAGATAAAGTCATGTCCACTTTAAATTATTCCTCTAAAATTTTAGACAAAATTAATGTTAACAGTCTTATTAATTCAAAGAAAGTTAAGTCCATGTTACCAGATGGTTGTAAAGATTTCAAACCATTAATAGTGTATTCATATGAACGACCTGTTGGGTCTATTATTTGTAATTATAATAAAGTTTTAGGAAATCTTTCAGATAATGATATTTTCAATAATAATAAATGCGTGTGTGAAAGAGTCATGGATATGCCAGCTAGCAGACGTGATGCACTAGCAAAGTTCATTTATAGTCCGATATGTCACATATTAACAGGTGATGTAGAACTAGTTAAACATTTTGCAAACGACAAATTAGCGGAGCTATGTCGTAAAGGGTTTAAATTTAGAATAGGGAGTAATAAAGTAACATGGGACATAATTTTAAAAGATATTGTTTTATCAGTCAATAAATTAAAAGATAAATTGTTAAAAATTGCGTGCTGCAATGCGAGAGAACTAGAAGCATGGTCTAAATTATTAATTAAGTTAATTAGAAATAAAATGTTCTCGCTTAAAAATGAATTTAATCTTTCAGATTTTATAGACTATAATTATAATAAGCTTAAAGCTGATTTAATAAATTTACATAAACATTTTGTAATCACTACAGTAGATAAAGCCAGCAATAATTATAGCTTCACATGTAAGAAATTTTATCTTGAAAATATGAAAAAAGAATTAGGTATTAAGGGTAACATATTACGTAAAAATATTTGCGGTAATTCTGTTTATGAAATTCAAAATAATCTGAATATTGATAACTTAATCGATGAACATACCAAGACAAATATAATATTTGATATTAAACTTTCTGATAAGAACAAGTGCATTGCAAAATTATACATGTTACCTAAATTTCATAAAAGACCTTATAAATATCGCTTTATTGCCGGAGCAAAATTTGCTACCACTAAAACTCTATCAGAACAAGTAGTAAATTGCTTAAAATACATTAAAAGTACTCATAAAAGATATTGTAATACCATCATGAGAAGAACTGGCATTAACTATTATTGGAGTGTTGACAATTCGTTAGAAGTTATTGATAAAATAAATACCATGCCGAAAGTTACCTCGGTACATAGCTTCGACTTTTCAACTTTGTATACCAATTTGCCTTTAGATTTAGTATATTCAGAGCTTTGCTTTATTATAGATTTGCACTTTGACAGGTTCGTTAGGAATGGTAATTATTTCATAAATGTTTATACATATTTTAATAATGCATCACTTAGCTCTACTCCCACTAGTTCTGTATATTTTGATAGAACTAAACTTAAAGATGCCCTTAAATTCCTCCTTTTCAATACTTATGTTAGATTCGGGCCGTACATTTTCAAACAAATATTAGGAATTCCTATGGGTGGAAATGCTAGCCCTTTAATTGCAGACTTATTCTTGCTTGCTTTAGAATTTAAATATATAAAAGACTTAGTTGACAGTAGCAAGAAAAATAAAATTCCAGAAAAATTAGCACTTGCTAAACTGTTAAGTAATAATAGTAGATTTATTGATGATATTCTTGTTTGCAATTTGTTAAATTTTAATCAAGTTGCTAAACTTATTTACCCTAATTCTATTCCCCTCACACAATGTAACGTAAATTATAAAGTTGAACATTTTCTTGATATAAATATACTGTAGAGATTGTTAATGAACAGTGCATACTTAAAGTATATCACAAAGTTGATGATTTTAATTTTAACGTAATAAACTTTCCTTTCCCTAGTAGTAATATCGATAGTAAAATCACTTATAATTGTTTTTATTCCCAATTAATAAGATTTTGTAAAATCTGCACTAAAGTAGATGACTTTTGGGCTAGAGCTAGGTTACTATACAGACTCTTAGTGGACAGAGGTTTTGAGGCAAGTAAATTGTTCCATAAATTTAATCTTTTTAGGGTCAATTATTGTGACTGTATTCTAAAATTTGACATCAATAATTTTAATCAAGAATTTTTAACTTGAAGTTTCTTGTATAACCTCTGCTTACTTTTTGTCTGTATTTATTGTTTATCTTTTTCTTTTTCTATTATTATTATTATTATTATTATTAATATTGATGATTTTTTAAATTTATTGTTCTTGTTAAAAGAGTACTCTTTGTTTAAATCTGTTGTTACTTCATATTTTGCAATTATTTCTCTTTATATTATATGTATTCATTGTCGATAGTATCAATTGCTTACTTTTGCGATTTCCTAAGTTTATTTGTGCTATAAATGTAGGTTATTTGTAGGGTAGTTATTGATAGGGGTCACTTGAGGCATGCTATGCTTACAGGTACCTACCCGATAGCACTATCGTTAGTGAGTGCTGTACTGTATTTTATATATTATTTTGTAATAGTATAGATATCTTATCAATATTTGTATTTTTTACTATTGTTAATGTCTTGTCATGTTGCAAATTTGATTTTAAATAATATTTTGACATTTAACATGTAGTTTCTTTATTCATGCAGAGTTTAGTAAAATTTGCCAGAACGTCCCGGACTTCCCAAACTTGACTACTTCCTTTAACGTGACGATAGTGCGTTGTTATATGTGCGATTAGTTTGCTTGGGAAACAGATTAACTTGCTCATGTAGTAATGTACACCCTATGTGGTGGATTGTGTTCTTTTATTTAATAATTTTCATTTTAGTAAGCGTTGTTTCCACATAGCGATTTTGATAATTTAATTTGACTTTATATTGTCCTTGTCCCAATTTTGGTTTGTTTAGTTTGCAAGTTTTACATTTTAATTAATCATGCCTCATCTAATTAATGAAGAAGATGCTAGAGTTTTCATAGAATCAGAACCCACAGCCCCTGATATTGACTGTCTGTCAAAATCCGAACTGAAAGTGCTTGCCTCACATCTCCAATTAACTGTCTCAAACATGTCCAAAGTAGAGGTGGCTCAGACCATAAAAACCCACCTGTTCCCTGTAGAAGGCGGGGAGGGAGACGGAGCAGTTGGTGGGATCCCTAGTAAACCTAGCCAACTTAATGTACAATTGCCACCTGGTTTGACCGGTGATCAAATATTCGAACTAGAACTAGCCAGAATAAAAGCAAAGACCGAACAAGCAAACGCAAGTAGAATAGCCAGAAACTAGCCAGAATAAAGACCGAACATTATCAATATCAATATCAAACGGCTCAACTAAATGTCAATACAAATGCTCCTGTAATTCCTCCCCCTCTGGGATTGACTATGACTAGTGTCATTCCACCTTTCACTGAGGATAATGTGCAGGATTTCTTTGTTTTGTTTGAGGAAGTTGCTGGAGGTATGAAGTGGACAAGAGATCAATGGCCTTTTATGTTACAAACTGTTTTGACAGGGCAGGCTCGAGCCTCGTATTTGTCAGAAGTAGCAGAAGTTCGGCAGGATTATGACAATCTCAAAGAAGCTATCTTAAAAACCTATCAATTGCAGCCTGAGGCTTACAGGCAATCTTTCCGTAAAAACCAGAAGAAAGTAGAAGAAACCCATAAGGTATTTGCCAGGACCATGACTAAAACTTTCAATCATTGGGTCAAGAGTAAGAAAGTCACAAGCTACAACGATCTGAAGGAGTTGGTCTTGTTAGAAAATTTCCTATGGAAAATTGATTCTTCTGTATCCTATCATTTAAAGGGGAAAAAGGTAGATTGTCTTGCTGACACCGCTGACATGGCTGACACATACGTGCTCAACAACAAATTTCGTGGAAAGAAGCCCTACGATAATTCTAGTTCTAATTTTAAGTATCCCAATCACAAATCTGACAGACCCAGTCACAAGCCTATAACGTCTTCCCCAGCTAGCCAAAATAGAATTGTTCCCCCAACTAAAAATGCGACTCAGGGCAATGGTAACAGAGGTGGGCCCCAAACTAATAGTAATGCTCAAAGAGGGAACGTTCCCATATCCCCTAAAGTATGTACTTTTTGTGGCAAGAGAGGCCACCTAGCTTATCAGTGCTGGGCCAAGGAGAGAACCGAGAGATCGGGGCAGACAGTTGCCGCCGTATCTCAAACTCCATATGTGCCTGTAATGCAGGACTCCCGACAGAAGGAGTACCTAGCACCAAAAGTTCCTTTAATGCAGGACTCGCGACAGAAGGAGTACCTAGCAGCTAACGTAAATCATCTAGACAGGGGTGTAGTAGTATGTGTGGTGCAACCCACTAGGGTTAAGCCAATAATAATTTCGCCATCAGTGCAGGACAGTTACCGTCCCTTTATTTCATCTGGCAACGTGAGATTAAATGGTTGTATGCATGAGGTAAAAATTCTGAGAGACACAGGTTCTACTAGCACCCTCATGGTGAATCCTTATACTGAGTGCCCACCTGGCGAACCAGTTGTAATGAGAGGTGCTGGAGGCCAGTTTTATGCATACTTGGTAAAAGGCGAAATTGAATGTGAGTTACTACAGGGTGAGGCCACCATAGCTTTGTGTAGGTCCCAAGATATCCCTGTGCCTGGGGTAACACTCCTTTTGGGGAATGATGTAGCAGGTGAGAAGGTCCGACCAGACCCCATTTTGTCACTTTCCCCTGTTAACGAGCCACTAACCGGTGAGCTCGAAAAGGAGATGCCAACAGTTTTCCCTGTGTGTGCTGTCACACGTTCAATGTCTCAAGTAGCAGTTCCCTCAGACAGAAATTTACCGAATGTAAGAGTTGATGAAAGGGATGATGAGAGTGTGAATGATGCTCCAACTGTGCCTGATGATGTGACTGAGGTGGATTTATCTGACACCTTTATGGCTCATCTTGACCCTAACGATGACCATGAAACCCCTCCAAATTGTCCTAGTGGCCTGGTAGAGCTACAGAGAGATGATAGTGAATGCAAGGAGTTAGCTGCCAGGTCCGTGAGTGAAGAGGAATGTGAGAAGGAGGGTGGTGAATGTTTCTACCTCAAAGGAGGAGTATTGTGGCGAAGATGGAGACCGCCACACAGACCAATCGATGACGGGGCTTGGGACGTCCATCAAGTAGTAGTCCCCAAACCTTGTCGTAAAGATATCATGGAAATGGCACATTGTATACCATTGGCAGGACACCTAGGTGTGAGAAAAACTGTAGACAGAATCAGAGCCCACTTTTACTGGCCAGGAATGCGTGCAGATGTAGTGGAGTTTTGTAGAGTGTGTCACACTTGCCAGATGACAGGAAAACCCAATCAGAAGGTGCCTGTACATCCTCTGGTGCCCTTGCCCGTTTTCGAGAATCCTTTTACTCGGGTGGTAGTGGACATTGTAGGCCCATTGCCTAAGACTTCCCAAGGTAACATTTATTTATTAACTATCATGGACATGGCAACTCGCTACCCAGAGGCTATACCCTTAGGGACTACCTCTGCTCCAACTGTCATCAAGGAACTGCTCAAATTCTTCACCAGAATGGGTTTCCCCCATGAGGTGCAAAGTGATCAAGGAACTAATTTTACCTCTAACATTTTCCAGCAGTCCCTGAAGGAGTTGGGTATCGAGCATGTAAAGTCTAGCACCTACCACCCAGAGAGTCAAGGGGTTCTCGAACGATATCATCAGACATTAAAGGGAATGTTACGTAAGTATTGTACAGAGACCGGAGTTGAGTGGGATAAGGGGGTACCTTTTCTTTTATTTGCTACTCGTGAGGTTCCAACTGAATCCCTGGGTTTTTCCCCTAATGAGCTAGTTTTCGGTCACCAGGTAAGAGGTCCTTTGCAACTATTGCAGGATAGCCTAGTTGGCCAGGAGGGGAACCAAAACCTCCTCAAGTATGTTTCAGATTTCAAAACCCGGCTGAGATCCTCATGTGAGTTTGCCGCTCAAAACTTGACCGTGGCTAAAAGCTCCATGAAGAAATGGTATGACAGAAAAGCCCGTGAGAGGGAGTTTAAGCCCGGTGATGAGGTTTTGGTCCTGCTCCCCCTTTTTGGCCAACCTTTATCTGCCAAGTTCAGGGGCCCATATAAGATCATTCGGAGGGTGAGCATTACCGATTATCTAGTAACTACCCCAGACAGGAGAAAGCCCACGCAAGTATTCCATATAAATATGTTGAAGCCCTACCATAGGTCCCCTGATTCCTCTCCTCCAGATTCTCTCACTGTGGCAGTGAATGTCAGGACCTGTGAACAGCCTGGTGCGGACGAAGTCTTCAGTTCTCTTACTGACCCGCAACAGACTGTTCCAGAGCCTGAAGGTATCCATGCAGACTTTGACTTGTCATGTAGCCTATCCAACTTTCAGTATAATTCAGTGGCTTGGAGGGAATTACCATCTAAACTATGTCATCTTCCCTCTGATCAAGCGAACCAACTAATCTCTGTTTTATCTCAGTCTCCCAATGTGTTCCGTGATACTCCAGGGCTCACTTCTTTGGCCGTGCACGACATCGACGTAGGGGATGCAACTCCCATTAAATTATCCCCCTACCGTGTCTCGCCACAACGCAGGAGTATACTGCAGGTCGAGCTTGACTTTATGTTATCTAACGAACTGATCACTAGGGCCTTAAGCCAGTGGAGTAGTCCGGTCATACTTGTGCCAAAGCCAGACGGGAGCCATAGGTTATGTATGGACTATAGGCAAGTCAATGCTGTCACAAAGAACGATACCTACCCACTGCCACGGATCGACGACTGCATTGACCAGATTGGTACAGCCACCTATATCAGCAAGATTGACTTGATGAAGGGATATTGGCAAGTAGCTCTCACCCCTAGAGCGAGGGAAATATCATGCTTTGTAGTCAACAATCAAGCCTTCTGCTGTAACGTAATGCCCTACGGCTTGAAAAACGCCCCAGCTACATTCCAGCGCCTCATGAATTTGGTGACTGAAGGGGTACCTGGGTGCGTTGTCTACATCGATGATATTCTTATCTTTTCACAGTCATGGATGGAGCATCTTTACCAACTTAGATTGCTATTCTTAAATCTTGCTGATGCCAATCTGGTGGTTAATCTTAAGAAATGCACCTTTGTAAAGAGTACGGTCCAGTATCTAGGATATACGGTAGGTCAGGGGCAGGTTGCACCTCCTCAAGCAAAGGTAGAGTCTATTCTAGAATTCCCAACTCCTAGCACTAAGAAACATATCCAAAGGTACCTAGGCATGATTGGCTATTATAGGCGTTTCATTATAAATTTTTCAAAGTTGACAGCTCCCCTGACAGATCTTCTCCGTAAGGATGTGAAGTTTGTGTGGTCCTCTGAATGTGAAGAGGCCTTTATTGCTACCAAATATATTATCTAATTATCCTGTACTCCGAGCTCCTGATTTTAACAGATCTTTTTCCCTGGCAGTGGATGCGAGCAATACCGGGGTTGGTGCAGTGTTGCTCCAGGAAGACGACTGTGAGGTATTGCATCCTGTGTGCTATTTCAGTAAAAAATTAAATTCTGCCCAACGTAACTATTCAGTCATTGAGAAGGAGCTGTTAGCATTAATTTTATCCCTTCAATACTTTGCTGTCTATGTGCAATCTGCCTCTGGTGCCATCACTGTATATACTGACCATCACCCCTTAAAATTTGTGCATAGGTTCCAAAATAAAAACCAACGACTGACCAGGTGGAGTTTGTTGCTGCAGGAATACTCCCTGGATGTCAAACATATTAAGGGGGTCCAGAACGTGCTAGCCGATTGCCTATCACGTATCTGTTAAAGATTACATTTACCAGGTTGGCCTCATGCAGCAGTAAGTTTAATTTAATGAGAGGATTTTGGCAATTAGCTCTCCCTTGTAGCGAGGTAAATATCATGCTTTTGTAGTGCGCTTTCAAGCCTTCAGCTGTGAGATAATGCCTTGCAGTTCGAATAAACGCTCCAGCTACGTTCCGGCTATGTTCTGATGTGGTACCTGGAGACGTTGCCTACTTTGGGTGATATCCTTATTATATCCTCATTATAATCTTGCTGTTGCCAATCTGGTGGTGAATCTATTTATGTATTATGTTTAATATTATGTACTATACTCCTTAAACTCTTTTCTAGGGGGGAGGTCTGACATACGGAGCCCTGTATGTTAATTTAAGAGTTAGAATTAGAGTTGAAGGAGCCAAACTACCCAAACGGTGAAGCAGACTAGCGAGCGAACGAGCAAGTGGGTAAACCAGCTCGCCCGCATACCTGCAAACAAGCCTTCACACCTGCGTGCATCATAGGGGACCCTGCAAACTACCTCGATGACCGATGCTATGACGTATGATCGACGCCAGGAGCTGTGAGTGGACCAGGCACCTGTTATGCGACTTGAGGAGCTATGATTGGAGCAGGCACCACCCCCCGCCTCCTGATTCGTTCCTACACCATCATTGTTTGGTATATAAGACCCGAGTTGGGGGCATTCAAATCAGTCTCATTTGGAGTTGGGGAAGGTGAACTTGCAGCTGGAGGAAGACGGGGTGAAGTATTATAATGGGATTGTGACTGTCAGTCAGATTATATAAATGTGTGTTAAGTGTGTTCGGTGTCAACACTTACGTTATGTTGGTTAGTGAGATATGTGATTGGGAATTAACATGAACGCTACTATTATGTGTTTAACTATTTGATTGCGAATTAACGTTAACGCTACTATTATTGTGTACTTAACTATTTGATTGCGAATTGACGTTAACGCTACTATTATGTGCTTAACTATTTGATTGGGAATTAACGTTAACGCTACTATTATGTGCTTAACTATTTTAGTTGACTAACTTGTGGACTAAAGCAACTCTTTAAGTAATTGGGTTATGATGAAAGTAATACTATTGTTTTATATTAATACTTACGAGTTCTTTAATTTTCTTTTAATTAAGCTTACATTGCTTAACGGTGCGTAGTACGGTGATGCTATTGTCTCATATTAGTAATATCGCCTTAGACTAACATGGCTGTGTTAATATTACTTATAGTGATTTCCTAAGCTGAAGAAAATTCTTTTGGCTTCAAAATATTATTTTTGCTTTTCATATTATTTGAGTGAGACCTGAATCAAATCTATGAAACAATCCTGTAACTTTATTTACTCATAATCAAACCTCAATGTTACGTGGTTAAGAAATACATTTAACTAATTATTAAATATATATCTAACTTTTTATGTGACTTTAATATTACTCCTGATGATAATAATAATATAATACTATTAACGTAAGACAAGAACCAAGAATAATTACATTAAATATAAATAACAGGACACATAAGAAAACTATCTATTCATTTCAAAAAGGGTAAGAGACAGAAATATTCTTACTTTAATATTTATCTTCCAAGACTTTTTATAGAATTAATAGTCCTTCTTTAGATATAACTTCTTCGGTTCATAACCATAGCCTACTAAGCTTCGGTTAAATAATAATTCTTTATAAATACTACATGACTTTAATTAGTTTCAGTATTTTTCATAATTAAAGAGTATCAGTCTATAAAGGATACTAAGTCCTAAGATCCAAAAGGAAAGGAAGCAACAACAGGGAATAATTTTATTAGATTTTACTTTTGTTTTGCCTTCAGCTGACTGATACCTTAATATATATCTCTGTGCTATCTAGATTCATCAAGTTAACCACTTGAGGATCAAGATACGTAACAATATATATATATATATATATATATATATATATATATATATATATAAGAATAGGGGGAAGGCTGGGGGAGGTGGGGTATAGGGAAAAAAAAAAAAAAAAAAAAAAAAAATATATATATATATAATTATATATAATTATATATATATATATATATATATATATATATATATATAATTATATAATATATATTTATATATATATATATATATATATATATATATATATATATAATTATATATAATAGAGTTTGGGGTGCGGGACATTTATAATAATAATGTTGGGTATAATAATAATAATAATAATAATAATAATAATAATATAATAGAGCAAAAATATAAATGAAATACAAATATAAATACTTTTTTTATGGGTGATCCCATATACAGGAATAACAGGTATAATAATAAATAATAATAATACAAATAATAAAATAGGCCTAAACACAAAAATAATAAAAATAATAAAATGGTGGAGGTGGAGATGGTGGTGGTGTTGACACCAATAGGGTTGGGTTCATTTTCTGACCTGACCCACGGTCAGAAAAGTGACCTGACCCACCACGACCATCACCACCACCACGACCATCACCACGACCATCACCACCACCACCACGACCATCACCACCACCACCACCACGTCCACCTACTCGTGGCCATCACCATCACCACCACCACCACCACCACCTCCACCTACTCGTGGCGACATAAAAATGTTGACTGTACTTACTCACACTGCTGAGATTCCCTCGTGGCCACCAAGCCGTATATGTAGAGTGCTTTTGCCAATAAAAAACTTACCTCCCAAGCACTTTCCACCACTAAATTATCGAGCAAAAATGCACAGGGCTGAGGAAGCATGGCGACATATGCTCGACCAGTAATGCAAGTTTTTTCACTAAGAAACACTAATACAAGTAAGATACACTACTTGAACTGATAAATAGCAATATAATTGACTGATATTATATGAAAGTGATCCACAAACAAGCGAAACGTATAGGCAAAAAGCATGGCCCCTCGTGGGCTCCACCACCTTGGTCACGTAGCCTACACCAGAGAATGCTCGACCAGTAATGAAAGGTTTTTCACTAAGAAACACTAATACAAGTAAGATACACTACTTGAACTGATAAATAGCAATATAATTGACTCGATATTGTATGAAAGTGATCCACAAACAAGCGAAACCATGGCCCCTCGTGGAGCCCACCTTGGTCACGTACACCAGACTAGCATAACACATCACTAACATGGTTATTATACCCTAAACAAGACTAACACAATATTCCATCGATAACCCAACGATATAGCACTTCATTTGGGTTATATTAGGGCGGTAATACAAGCCAGGCTGGGCAAAATGGAGGCCCCTTGGTTTAACACCTTACGAGCGGCCTATGCGGTTTATTTATATGTACCGCACAGCGGGGTGTTTTTAGCCAAAATAGGGCTGTTTACGTGATCATTTTCATGCCTAAATAAGACCCAGAACATAAAACAAGTACCTATCCCTGAAAGGGCATAAACAGAGCTTTCGAATGACACCATAACGATCCTTGTATGATGGATAGTTTTCTTGCAATAACCGTGCAACGCGAGTGCAAAAAGCAGGTAATTCGGTAGTTTCGGTACATAATTGAGTATGTAGCGAGTGAGAGAGGGAGGAGGGAGCTGAGATTTGTGTCAGTAGGTTCGCCGCGGTGGTCTGGAGCAGTCATACGCTCGCTAGTCTCCTGCCACCACTTGTCTCTCTCTCTCAGCCACATTACGTGCTGAAATTGCCACTCGACCTATGTCGAGCGCCGCCACATAGTCCAGCTTTATTTAACTCGACTTATGTTGCTCGCCGCTAATTAAGGGTTAAAGGGCTGCGCACACCCACCTAGTAGACTGCCTGCTGGGAAGAAACTGGCCCTCTCTACCCCCGCGGGGCCCTCGCAGGGACGCTAGGGGGTTGCTAGATGTTTCCACATGTACATCTAACTTATGGGACTTACCAGCCAAAAGACCGGCTCAATAGTGTCATAAACTTATTTTCTGGCAATATAATAAGTCCATATGACGCGGTAGCGTCATATGAGTTCTTGGTTCACTCTGCCATATGACGCGGTCGCGTCATATATGTCTGGGGGGGTTAATAATAATAATAATATTTATTCAGTTAGCATTTTACAATGTTGGTACAACATGATATGTTACAAATATGACAAGTACCAGCTTTGCATAATTCCAACTAAGGATAGACCAATAAGGCAGTTAATTAGGCGTATTTCCATTGGGGTCCTTGTGGGATTAAGTTAGCTGGGGGAAAAAGGGGAGAACAAGAAATGCAAATGAATATGAGTAGTACACAATTTAGAGAAAGTATTTATGGGGGCTTAACTAAGATACCTTACATTCTATAGTTGGACTTGTTAAAATATTTAAGTAATCATTTAGAGTTTTTTTTTTTGCCTATCTCTTATGTTGTATTTAGTAGTAGACATAAGCTTGGTGCTCCCTTCTCGTAGCTGTTCGGTTCATGTGCTCCTTCAGCCTACGTCTGAAGGAATACAATGTTCTCTTTTCACGGACTGTCTGTGGTAGGTTGTTCCAGTCTTTGATGGCAGTGAAGAAGAATGTTAGCTTACCTTGTCCTTGGATTCTTGGAACTGTAAAGTTATACATCCTATTCCGTGTATTTTGACCATTCCTTTCACTTGCTTTAACAAACAACTCTTTAAATACTCAGGAGCCCTATCATAGAATATCTTGAAGACATTAATGAGTCTGATTTGTTTGGCTCCGTCAGAAACATTGAGCATACCAAGTGACTGAAGTTGTTCCTGGCCAACATGAGATCTGGGTCCTAGGTTCAGCATAAATCTTACCATTTTATTTTGAGTGACCTGGAGTTTGCACTTTGCTGATTGAGACGATGCAGAGTACCAGGATGACACAGAATAGTCAAAATGACATTGAACAAGCGCTTGGCAGAGGGTCTTTTTGGTCGCCGCTGGCAAGCATCTCACCTGTCTATATAGGTATTTTATACGTGCTCTACATTTACTCAGGATCGATTCCAATATTGCTTCACCTGACAGAGTCGAGTCCAGTTTTAGTCAGAGATTTTTCACTTGTGACACTGTTGTTATGGGAACATCATTATAGTTAAGTGAGAAGCCCTCAATGTCTTTCAATTTGCGTTTTGTTCCGCATAAGATGGCTTCTGTCTTGCCCAGGTGAAGAGAAAGTCTATTGTCCACTAACCAATCACTACACGATTCTAGTTCTTTGGAAAGTGAAGTGGCAATACTTTTTGGGTCTTTTCCTAAAACCAGAAGCACACTGTCGTCAGCATACAGTAATAATTTACACGAGACGCTCAGTTCCATGTCGTTCACATAACAGACAAAGAGTAGGGGACCAAGAATGCTTCCCTGTGGGACCCCACAGTTAATTGACAGACAAAGAGTAGGGGACCAAGAATGCTTCCCTGTGGGATGCCACAGTTAATTGGCATTGGATTTGATAAATTATCATCAATTTTGACTTTTTGTGTTCTACCACTAAGATAAGATTTACACCAGTTCACAGACCTAATGCCCATTGCTTGTAGTTTATTACAGAGGATATCATGGTCTACTGTATCAAATTCTTTCTGTAAATCAAGAAGAACCATGCCGGTGTAGTTATCTTTCGACATTTCTTTACGAATGTGATCTGTTAAGTGGATGAGACATGAGTTCGTTGAGTACATGCCTCTGAAACCTGATTGAAACATGTAAAATAGATCATTTTCTTTGAGGTAATGTTCAATTTGGGTGTATACAGCTTTTTCAAGGATTTTTGATACAATACATAATATGTTAACCGGTCTAGTTGCTAACATCTAATTTGTTTCCCTTCTTGAATAGAGGGGTTACAAATAGTTCATCAGGTACAGTGTTGGTATTTATTGACAGGTTGATGATGTGGGTTAGGGCCCCTGCGATACCAATAGCTCCATCGAGTAGAATTCGGCAGGAATTTTGTCTGGTCCTGTACTTTTGTGTACATTTAGATTACAGAGTTCCTCAAATGTGTATTTTGGTGTAACATTTTGCAATCCAAATGTGTACGGGTGTATGCCTTTATCCCTGTAGACATTTTGAAAGGTGGCAGTGGTTGTGATGTATTTATTGTGTGGTTGCGGTAGGTTCTGTGCAAGTGTGTTTGCTATTGAGGTGAAGGAGTTGAAGTAGGTTGAAATTTGACGTTTATCATGGCAAACCTGATAATTAATTTTGAGGGCAATATTAGTGTTGGATGAATCCCTTGCCTTGTTGCTGTAACCCGTTGATTTTAAGTGCCTACATTGTTTTTGGGGTTATTCTGACATTCCTCTGCCTAACTGTGGAAATAATTAGATTTCGTGATTTCATTTCCCTACTTAGTTTATTCCTAACCCTGTTGAACTCCTGTTTCAGACCTTCTTCTTGTCTATTTTTCACTAGCCTTTTTAACAGTGTGTCTCTGAGTTCTAGAAGGTGTAGTATGTCATTGTTGATCCATGGGTCTGACCTTGCTTTAATACATATATTTTTCAGAGGAGCTATTTCGTCTAGGTTGTTTGTGATGATGGTTCTGAAGCCAACCCATGCGTCATTAACGTTTGTACTTCCAAACACTGGAGACCAATCTGTATTCCATAAAATGTCCAAACATTTTCCTTTGCTGTAGTTTTTGAGTGAACTTGTTCTAATGACCTTGTGATTCTCTGGGGTAATTTTTGGCGTTTTAAGTGTGCAATACGTGACAAAGTGATCACTTATCCCCGTCTGTATAACCCCTGATTGTGATATTTTGTCCTCTCTGTTACAATTTACATGGTCTAGTATTGTAGCAGTGTTATCAGTGATACGTGTGGGGGTTGAGATGAGCTGTTTGTGATTGTGCATTGTCAGTGTGTGCCTATATTTTCGTACAAGCCTATTATATCGTTGTTTGTAACACAAGTTAAAATTCCCTAGTATAATAGATTCATTCCGGGGGTCTAGTAATGACAGAGTTCGTTCAAATTTGATTAAGAACTGTGTGTCATCTGGTGGCCTATAGCACAATCCGATTGTGATGAGTTTTGTCCTAGGCAGGTGTAAGTCAATCCAAAGAGCTTCGTGGTGTTCTATTTGAAGGTCGTTCCTAATTGTGTGTGTGAGGTTGTTTTTTACATACAGGCATACTCCTCCCCCTTGTCTATTACGATAATTACGAACCACATTGAAACCTTGAATGTTTATTTCACCATCGTTTATGCTCGAGTACAGCCAGGTTTCTGTAATTGCAATTATTGCAGCTTTGGTCTTATCAGCTAACAAGTTTATTTCTGACAGTTTATGATACATTGATCTGGCGTTGATGTGGATAAAATGGAGCCCTTTGTTGGTGAAAACTCTATAGGGCCTATTTATCTTGGACTGTGTCCTGGCTGGATTCTGTGGTGTCATTTGTGGTGTTAAGTGGTTCATTTACATTAACATTCGGTAATAAATGCAAGGTAGGCCTACACTTATTGCATAAAAAGTCATGTTCTTTACGGTCGGTCTTCTTAGAAACGTACTTCATGTGAGCTACAGTTTTACACTTAACACAGTTTTGGATCCTCTGATGTCGTGTTATGAGTGATTCACATATATCACAAATGTTTGTCGGATTTTGTACAGCTGATGTCCCACATTTAACACATTCTACTTCGTTTCTACTATTAATGTAAGTACATCGATTATATACAATTTCATTACAACTATTGCATTGTGAAAGTGTACTCCTATTGTTGAATCCAATAGTACAGACTATACATAATTTCCTCTTATTGTTTATCGTTATCGTACGTCTGGCGCTGGAGTTGCTGTTTTGCTGAACAGCTGGGCAGCAGCGGTGTCGTGTAGGACGGGGAGCACATAGGCATGATAGGGGAGGCCATGTTTGCAGCACCAAATCCTTCCAAACTCACCATCTGCACATGTGCGGCCTTTTCCCTAATATTTTTATTTTGTTATTTAGGCTCAACTGTTAGGTTAATTTAAGGTTAGGTTAGGTCAAGTTAGGTTAGGTTAGGTTAGGTTAGGTTAGGTTAGGTTAAGATAATATAATAGTATAAAGGAAAACAAAATCGTGCCAAGGGGCCTAAGATTCTCACTCATGCGCAGAGGACAGGATTTGGAAGGATTTGGTGCTGCAAACATGGCCTCCCCATGATAGGCCTAATCCTTGGCCCCCTATCTCCCCAAGGCGCGGGCTCGAAGGCGGTTGTTTACTGATGTTGTCGTTCTTGTTCGTTGCTGTTACATCACTGTTGATGTGTTTGCAAGTGCTACCTGCTTTTTTAGGTGTTCTGGTTGCATGTTGAGATACTTGGGTCGCCGATATATTTGGTTTCGACGGTACAGTTGAGGGTAGTGTGGTGAGGGTGGTAAGGTGGCAGTGTGTGCCTGGCGGCTTCTGTGGTGAGGGCGAGGGGAAGTTTTGGCGCCTGCTTGTTGTTTTGAACCTTGATGCTAGAGACTGTTGAAATGTTGGTGTCTGCCTTACTTGGTTTGTGGTGAGGTTTCTTCAACGTTGAACTAGGGCCTGGGTTGGTCTCTATAACATTATCTCTGCAGCTAATTAGAGTGTAGCACAGCAGGTGTTGTAGGGAGGTTGTTCAAGAGTACCATCTAAATTGCGGCGTCTTTCCGATGTATGAAATTGTCCAGGCAGTAATGGTGACAGATTTGTGTGTGATTTCTGAATGACGAGGTCCTTCAATACTTGGTTAGTGTTGACCTGGTAGCCTACACTACCGGTCCCCTCTGTACCTGTAGGCTATATCGGCACAGTCCTTCTGGATGTTGAGAAGGATGATACATAGGGAGAGAGCTACGCTCGCCCCCTTCAACCCTCCCGCCATTCTGGCAAGATCGGTTGTATTTTGTTTCAATTCGCTGCCAACATAGGCTAAATACATCTGAGATTTGACAATATTAATTTACTAAACCTGTATATATGCATCACTGAAATTAAAAATATGCAGCTTGTGTTACATGCCTTTAATTAATATCATGTTCTCAAAGATATCGGTAGTCATGAACCGTTCTGCTGTTGCCTCATGGATTATAATCATTATAGTATATAAAATTCCCAAAATGTTAAGACATTACTTGATCTCTCTCTCTTCATATATATATATATATATAATATATATATATATACACTGTATGTATGTATATATATATATTATATATACTGTATAATTATATAAGCAATAAAATTACATACATTACAGAAAGCGGGTCGCTGGTGTAGTGACTAGCGTCTTGGACTTCCACCCAGAAGGTCCTAGGTCGGCGCCCACGTTCGGCGCAGTAAAGTTTTTTCACAAGCACTGAGTCGTTATTGTCCCTCATGAGCAAAGTGATGGGGTAGTAGTACAGGACCCCAATGGAAATACGTCTAACCGGCCTTATTGGGCCCAAGGTATATTGGGCCATCCTTAGCTGCGCTTAGCATGCGCTAGCTTTAGAACTATTATTATTATTATTAT
Organism: Paralithodes platypus; assembly: GCA_032716605.1. Taxonomy (NCBI): domain Eukaryota; kingdom Metazoa; phylum Arthropoda; class Malacostraca; order Decapoda; family Lithodidae; genus Paralithodes; species Paralithodes platypus. The sequence continues at coordinate 7,411,736 of CM064499.1, read as the reverse complement.
TATTATTATTATTATTATTATTATTATTATTATTATTATTTAAAGGAAGTGAGTAATGGAATGTTGGTGTCATATAGAACACTGTTGTTTTCTGTAGTAAGCCTACTTTACTTCACATAATAATCATTTAAACAAAATATATGGAAAACGGATTTATATCAACATAATCTGGTGTAAAATTATACAATCGACATTTAGATAATGGTAATATTAAAGTTAGCCCAGTATATAAGATAATTATATAGTCGGTGTCTTTCACTCTTCATACACCCTACTTCTATCTGTAGTCCGGCAGCCAAAAGCACATTTAGATAATGGTAATATTAAAGTTAGCCCAGTATATAAGATAATTATATAGTCGGTGTCTTTCACTCTTCATACACCCTACTTCTATCTGTAGTCCGGCAGCCAAAAGCACATTTAGATAATGGTAATATTAAAGTTAGCCCAGTATATAAGATATATAGTCGGTGTCTTTCACTCTTCATACACCCTGCTTCTATCTGTAGTCTGGCAGCCAAAAGCACATTTAGATAATGGTAATATTAAAGTTAGCCCAGTATATAAGATAATTATATAGTCGGTGTCTTTCACTCTTCATACACCCTGCTTCTATCTGTAGTCCGGCAGCCAAAAGCACATTTAGATAATGGTAATATTAAAGTTAGCCCAGTATATAAGATAATTATATAGTCGGTGTCTTTCACTCTTCATACACCCTGCTTCTATCTGTAGTCCGGCAGCCAAAAGTATATTTTTCTTATAACCTTGTTTTGGGGTCTTAAGTTTTTTTTTCAGTGGATTTTGTTTGCCAACATATCCGGTTTATATGTTGGCTCGTTGTCAGCCTTAGGCAATTTGAGATAATTAGCATAAAACAAAATGGCCGCCAAAATTATATCAAAATACATAAAATACCATACATCCCTTGACAATTCACACAGAGGGTCAACCAATACATGAATTCCAGGGTATTTTGATCCAGAAAATCTATTTCTGGTATTTTCAAATTAAAAATGGCCACCGTTTTCAAAATGGCTGCTCAACAAATAAGAAATTGAAGTGTACAAATCGTAATTTTGACGTATTTATGATTCGTACACTTTGTTAATTTACTAGTAGATTTTACTATTTTGTACATTTACTCATGAAATTATCTGAAGGTGCCCATAACACCCCTGTTATTCATCCGGGGGATTTCGCATTCCCAGCCTCTCCTATCACTGAATTTCATGACTATCGGAGTATGTAGGTTTGGTACTAAATCCTCTGCGATTTTCCACGTGTATATTATTAGGTAACGTTCTCTTCTACGTTCCAGTGAGTACAGATTCAGTGCTCTTAAACGCTCCCAATAGTGTAGATGTTTTATCGAACTTATATGCGAAGTGAAATTTCTTTGTACACTCTCTACGTCATTTATTTCACCTGCTTTGTATGGGGATGTTAATACGCTACAGTATTCAAGCCGCGGTAGCACTAGAGATTTGAAGAGCGTTATCATAGGCAATTCACCGCGTGTTTTAAAAGTACGCAGAATCCAACCCGTTAGACGTTTCGCAGCCGCCACTTTGACCTGGTTATGTACTTTGAAACCCATATTTTCAGACATTAATACCCCAAGGTCTTTCACCCTGTCTTTCCGTTCTATTATGTGGTTAGATTCTGTTAAGTAATTTGTAATTTCTTTAACACCATTATTATCTCCGTACCTTATTAATTGGAATTTTTCCTCATTGAATTTCATGTTGTTTTCCCTGGTCCACTGGAACACTACATGCATGTCTTCCTGCAGTCGGCCCGTGTCCTCTTGTGTGTTTACTATCTTGCTTAATTTTGTGTCATCAGCAAAAGACGACACCGTACTGTGTCTGGTGTTGGTATCTATGTCGCAAATTAGTATGAGGAACAGAAGGGGTGCTAGCACTGTTCCTTGGGGCACTGAGCTTCTGACATCCGAAGGCTCAGAAGTGACTTGGTTTACTGCTACCGATTGTTTTCGGTTTACGAGGAAATTGTATATCCACCGTCCGATTTTCCCAGTTATACCTTTTGCTTTCAGTTTGTGGGCTATTATACCATGGTCACATTTATCAAATGCCTTAGTAAAATCGGTGTAAATGACATCCACGTTTTTCTTTTCTTCTAGCGCTTTAAGAATTTTGTCATAGTGTTCCAAAAGTTGTGAGAGACATGATCTTCCCGCTCTGAACCCATGTTGACCGGTGTTGTGTAGTTCATTTGTCTCCATGAATGTTGAAATTTTGCTTCGCAGGACTTGCTCGAAAACTTTAATGATGTGAGAGGTTAGAGCTACCGGGCGGTAGTTTTTTGGTAGTGCTTACTCCCTCCTTTATGCAGTGGGGCAATTATTGCGTTTTTCAAGCTATCTGGTATGTCACCAGTGTCTAGACTCCTTCTCCACATTATAGCCAGGGGTTTTGAGAGGTTTTCCTTACATTTTTTTATTAGGATCGAATTCCATGAGTCCGGGCCTGGTGCCGAGTGGGATGGCATGTTGGAAATGGCCTCTTCTATGTCTTTTGGACCAAAATCAATATCCAGCATCTGGGGTTTCCGTGGGGGAGGTTTCCATGAAAAATATATTTTGGTCTCTGATGACTTTTGTTTCATCAGGCTCACTGAATGCCATTTCATACTGCCTGCTTAAGAGTTCACTCATTTCCTTTTTGTCCCCTGTGAAAGAGCCGTCCCCTTTGCTCAGTGGGCTGATGTTTGATGTTGTTTTAGCCTTTTGTTTGGCGTATGAAAAGAAGTATTTGGAATTTTCCTTTATACCTGCAATAGCTTTCCTCTCCTCTTCCATATGTTGTAGTTCATATGATATTCTTAGCCTTTGTTCAATTTCCACAATTTCTCTATCTATTTCGACCTTTTGCCTATCCTGTAGATTTTGATGTGTGCATCTTTGTGTGAGTAATTTTCTTCTTCTGTACAGCCTCCTCCTTTCCCGATCTTGTTTGCTTCTTCGTTTTGTTTGTCTTGCAGGTATATGGTGGCTACAGATTTGGCTCATGGTTTCTGTTATTAATACTAGACATTCTGCTGGTGTCAGGGTATCCATTAAATCTTCCGAGTCTATTTCCTCCATTTCTTGATTTACCTCTTCCCATCTAATGTTTTTGTTATTGAAGTTAAATTTACTGAAGGGGCCGGTTTTTGTTCTCGATTCTGAGGTTGTCTGTACACTTTCTAAGGTTGTTTTGATCTCAATTAATTTATGATCTGAGTATGTTGTGTCCGATATGTTAATGCTGTGTACTAGAGAGTCGTTGTTAGTGAAGACCAGGTCTAAGATATTGTTTTCCCGTGTGGGTTCAGCAATATGTTGGGTAAGACTAAAAAAATCACAAAGTTCAAAAAGCTCTCTCGTATTAGTATTTGCTTGTCCGGTGTTATTTGCCACTAACTGGTTTTCTAGTTGTCTCCATTTAATGTTTGGTAGGTTAAAGTCTCCTAGCCATATAATATTTGGTGTTGGGTTCCCCAGGGTTTCCACTTCTGATTTTATTTTGTTGAGCTGGGTTTTGAATTCTTCTCGGGATGAGTCTGGAGGCCTGTATGTAACAATAACTGCTAAATTTAGGGATTCTATTTTAACTCCAAGTATTTCCACCACTTCATTACTGTTATTTAGGAATTCAGTACATATCAGTGAGTCATGTATGTACAAGGCTACACCTCCATGTGATCTATGCGTTCTGTCCGCCCTATGTAGGTTGTAACCAGGAATCCATACCTCACTATCTTCCTGATCTTTAATGTGAGTTTCTGTGAGAGCCGCAAATATAGCGTTTCCTTCTTCTAGCAGGCCCCTAATAAATGGTACTTTGTTCGTGGTTCTATTTTTTAGGCCTTGGATATTTGCAAACAAGATTGGGGAGGGATTGTTTGGAGTACTATGTGTACCTAATAGTCTTTGGGATGTATTGGCCACTCTTGGGAGGCCAGGAGGTGCTCGAGGTGTTCTATGTGCTCTTCCATCTCCCTCAGTCTCTTCATCTTCATCTGCCCTTTCCCTCCTTGCCTTTTTCCTCTGTCTCGTCCTCGCATAGCTAGAGAGTTTTTTGGTCTACCATTCGTGTTAGGTCTAGCATATCTCCAAGTCCCTTTAATATGAAAAGCTGGGCATTTCATATTGTAGCAGGTCTTGTTCTCAAGTGATATCTTGCAAAGGGATGGGTGGTGGTATTTGCAGGTTTCACAAAATCTACATTTTCCATGACTGGTTATGTTGTTGCAAATTTTGGGATGAGCAAATCTACATGCATTCCCATTATATTCGCCCTTTTGACCAAAGTAGCACCTTCTTTCCAGATAATATCTGCACACTGGTGTAGACAACCCCAGTAGGTGTGGCTGGGGCTGCAAGGGGTTATCTGGTGAGCTAAGTGTGGTTGTGGGTGATAGTGGGCTTGGTGTATGGGTGGGTGAGGCCTGCAGGGGGGTGGAGTTACGGGTCGGTTGTAGGTGGGCAGGTGGCAGTGGTGAGGGGGGAGACGATGTGGAAGGGGAGCCTGATATGGGGGCTTGTTGCATCCTATGTTCATCCTGCAAATGTATTTGATCAACAGCAGTAGGGTGGTCAATGGCCATAGATGGGATTAATGTGGGTGTTTTCTGGGTCTGGGGAGGTGTGGGGAGATGTGCGGCAGGGTTTGTGGATATGTAGGGTGCGAAAGGTTGTTGTTCGGCAGGCGATGTGTGTTGATGTGCAGGAGGCAATGTGGGCATTTTCATGGGAAGGTGTGCGTGTGTGGGTTGTGATATTAGTATGGGCCCTGAGGCCCCAATAGTTCCCCATTTTCTGTGAAAGGTAGCTATGTCTTGGCTATATTTCAGTCTATCTTGTACTTCTGTATTTTCTACAGTCTGTATGACTTGCCATGTGATATCGAAACAACTATCGCAGAAATGGAGATTCTTCCCTCTTGTATTGTACGTCTCATTTATTGGTGTCAATCCTATGCAAATCCAGTGGTATGGTTGCTTGCATATCCGACATGCGGTGCCATTATGCATGTGTATATTCATCTTACAACTCGTACAGTTGTCTCTGGTAAAAAAAAAAAAAAAAAAAATTCCCCACCCGCATGGGGGAGAGAGAGAGAGAGGGGGGGGGGGGGGCTTGGAGGACAAGGAGGTGTTTGTTACGCGGTTTGTGGGGAGTGTGGGGGGGAGTGCCACTCGTTTACACTCGTTATGTTTAAACTTTAAGTAACTTTAAGTAACACTTTCAATAATTATCTTATGAAACAGAATTCTCACTGCCCTAACCACTTTTCCCGTTTTTGGTAACTGTTTAACGGAAAAAACGGCACTCTAGGAAAATAACGAACTTTCCAGGCTACCTATACCTGTATAATAAAGTATCTATTTTAATTTTCATATTTTACCTATCAACTTGATTCAACACTGCTCAGGTTCGAATTTTCACCACATTTGGTTGCGTGGGAGATCCAATAACGTCACTACTAACCTGCGATATGGTCGAGAAATAATCTGCACTGATTAATTTGTTTAAATATTGTTTTTCTCTGTTTGCTATTATTTACGATTTTTGTTTTGTCGGTACCCTTTCCTGTCGAGGTTAAGTTTCGCTTTTGGTAAAATCGTATAGGGGGAGGGGAGGGGACGTGTCCAGGAGAGCGAGGGGATATATGTGTTTATGGTCTTTGCGGTCACTGAGGGTATTTTGTTTACAGCATACGTCCTGTTCCCAAGCTAAAAGTTAAAAGTTCCCCTGACTTTAATTCTCTGTATTATACTTTCCTAGTTTATTTACGTGATATACGATGTTCACTATCACTTTTAACTTAGGCTTCCTATTTTCCCATAGCCCTGTTTGATTTCATAGGACTATATAGCTAACACTTTGCTATTGGGACGTAACGTTTTTTTCTTTCCCTTCTTCTTTCCACCCGCCTTATGGGCCTGCCCTAGGCCTGTCCTAGACCAGCGCCGTGGTACTGCTGTAGGAGTTAACAGATTTTTTCTCCAAAACGCGTATATCTCTCCAGATATTTTATCAATCGGTTCGATTTTGCACTTCACAGAACCGCGACACTACGTTTGTTTTTGTGTGTGATTTTTTGGAAGTTTAATCACCAGTATCCCGCGGGATAGTCGAAAAATCCCGGACCGCGACGGATGTGACCCTCCTCTCTGACTGACTCTATGACTTACTAGTGTAAGTTATTGCTACAGTTTACAATTTACAATTGAAGTGTACATGTATATGAAGTAAAGCCAGTATGGAGGAAGAATGCTATTTTTCTTGGAAGTTTAAATGCACAGATTCCAAGAAGAAAGAAGTCTTGATAAATGCTAAAGCTAAGAGGATAGAAAATATCATAAGATGCAGTAAAATGTACAAAGATGAAATCCATCAGAAACTGCAGTTGCAATATGATAATGACCAGGATCTGAGTTTGAAGGTTGATAAAGTACTAGATATTGGCACCAGAAAAATGAATGAGTTTGAAAGAAAAATACCTGATGGCTTCTATGATACAATTAAGAAGGAAGTTGAAACTATGAATGTCACAAAGAAGTCAATCAAGATGGGGGAACATAAGGTTTATGATACAAACCTGATTTATTCCCGAGTGATGGGACTACAAGCTAGTTCTAGAGATATAAATATAAAGAGGTTCTGTCATATGAGCTCTCACCAGTCCCCACAGCTCTCTTTACTGAATCAGGAGAAATACGAGTCTCTAAATCAAAGTCAGTCTTGAAAAGCCAGACAAGGATAGATGTATCAAACAGACAGTTGACTGGGAAGTCAGTATGCACAGTCATTGATGGTTGTGCCCTCCTGTGGATTCTTCATTGGCCAGCATCAAGTCCAACTAAACAGCCTGTGGTACTTGATTATGTAGATAAATTCAAAAGTCACATAGAACAGAGGCTGAAAACTGAAGATGTGTTTTTGATCTTTGACAGATATGAGGATTTCAGTACAAAATGTTCTACAAGGACCTGTAGAGGGAATGAAGGCTGCCGCGCATTTAAGTTAAGTCCCACAGCGCCTCTGCCTTCTCAGAAGCTTGCCCTTACAATGACAGAAAACAAGAAGCAATTGATCAATATTATTTGCGACAACATTATGAATGACACAGATTTCATTCAGAAGAATACAACAAAGCACAAACCTATGATAACAGGTCAGGACAAAACACCTGTAGAAGTAAGTTGCAGTGGTACAATTGTAGAAAGAGCTGACATGGCAACCACTCATGAAGAAGCTGATAACATCATTGTGCAGCAGGCTATAGCAGTTGCTGTAGCTCAGCAGCAACCTGTCACTGTGCTTGCAGATGATACAGATGTTTATGCACTTCTTCTTTATCATTACATACACATTCATCACATACAAAATCAGGCAAACTGCACACTAGGGTTCTTGAGGAGGAATTTACACAATTGTACACGAGACATCAAACACATAGCTTATAACACCCTTGTTCGCCCAACACTGGAGTACTGCGCCGCAGTATGGGATCCATACACTCAATTTAACATTAACACACTTGAAAAAATTAACACAAAAGCAGCCAGCTTCATCACACACAATTACACGCAAACCCCAGGCATCACAACCCGTATCAAAAATCAAATAAGCATGGAAACCCTTAACACACGAAGACTCAGGCACAGACTCACAGTAATGTATAAAATCACACACAATTATATTGACATTAAAAAACATGAATACTTACACAACTCAAACACCTGCAACACTCGTAACACACATTCTCATAAGTACCAAACATACCACACTAATACTGACTTCTACAAACACTCATTCTTTCCACGAACCATACGGGATTGGAACAGTCTCCCAGAAGATACAATAAATAGCCCTACACTAGACACATTCAAGCACAGAATAAACTAACATTTCGCCCACATCATACACACACCAAAAACCCTCCACTTAGCTCCCCCCATCCTATATCCTGACCCCCCATCCTCCACCCTAATACCCTTATATGTGTGATATGCGCAAGTCCAGCGCCCTACACATTATCAATCGAGATCGAGAGATCGAGATTACCTGGAACAAGGCATACAAACACCAATGTTTATGGAATCACCTGTAAAAGAGAGAACTGTTGTTGATATCCAGGCCGCTGTAAAGAAACATCAGAACATAATTCCAGCAATATTGACAGGTCATGCTCTTACTGGATGTGATATAGTGGCAGCATGTTTTGGTATAGGAAAAGGAAAGATGTTGAAAGTACTGACAACAGGTCTGAATCTGGATATGATAGGTAATGCTCTGAGGCTAACTGGCCTGAGGTGTTGGAACAGGCAACAAAATTCATAGCTTCCTGTTATGGACAATCAAAGACCAATTCTATGTCTGAGGCCAGAGTAAGTGTGTGGACTTCAAGAACGGGGAAGTCGGGAGCAACAGTTACTCCCAAGTTATGTTCTCTTCCACCTACTACAGAGGCCTTCATTGAGAATGTCAAGCAATGATCTGCAAACATGCATATAGAAGAATCCCCTGCAACTAGATCCACCAGATTTGGAACCCACAAGTTATGGATGGATCAAAGAAAGCAGAACAAAGTCACTGCTGCCTACAACAGTCCCTACCAATGATCAGCTAGCACCGAATCATATACTAAAGTTGATAAGATGCACATGTTCAAGTAAACAGCCATGTAAGTCCTCAAGATGCGCATGTAACAAGTCGAGGCTACCATGCACAAGGTTTTGTGCTTGTCAATCCTCCATTGAATGTTGCAATGATCAAACACTAACAGCAGTTGATGAGGATGATTACTAATTACCTCAAGAATTATGCATTTATGCCCATAAGAAATTGAGGACTCAAAACGATCTGACTATAAAAAAACTGTCAATCTTTACTACTTTCATGTTGAACAAGTAATATTCTTATATACTAGTATAAGTATAAAAATTCACCAAAAAAAAAAAAAAAAAAGCAGCCATTTTGAAAATGGTGGTCATTTTGGATATGAAAATACCAGAAATGAATTTTCTGGGTCAAAATACCTTGGAATCCATGTATTGGTTGACCGGTTATGCAGTGGTGGGCGTGGGCGCGCCGATTTGGCGCTCTGCGCTCTGCGATCCGGTGCGCACTACCAATATAGAGGAGCGTGGAGCGAGGAGCGGCAAAAATCTGAACTCGGAGTGCAGGCGGGAAGCGCAGCTTGAATTTTGCACTCCTTTCTGGCGCTCCGGAAGCGATTTTTCCTGTCAACAACAGGTTCAAGAACGTCATTATCATGTACAGTCATCGTACGGTGTTACTCACGGTGATAGTGAACTGTGATACAGTGATACTATGATAGTGACAGACTGACAGTGCCACCTTCAAACCCTGGAAAGGTAAGAACCTGGCCAGTGCCAGAGTTTTTTTTTGGGGGGGGGGGGGCTAAATCTATCAAGTTGGGTGAGAAAGGAAGGATAATGGTAAAAAAAACACTCCCCTTGTCCATTTTCGCCAGAAATCAGGTCCCCGATAGTCGCGAACGTAGCTGAAAAGAGTCAAAAGACACTATAGACTTCAGAGACTTTTATCATTCTATGGTATCGATACCATCGGAATGTTACTTGAATGTATGGGTGGGAGGGTGGTTTGGGGGGATGGTGGGGGGAAGGTAGAAGCGTAATTGACTCGTGTTACAAATATGAAGCCGATTGGTAAGGTAGTTTCGCCACCACAGATTTTTCATTTTTTCCTTTTCTTCGTACGGATACGCTGGAAGTGGGTTGTGGGAGGCAGTTGGGGGTGTGGTGGAGGGAAGGCACTTGTCACACAAATATGGAACCGATTGGTGCAATCGTTTCGCCGCCACAGATTTTCCTTTTTTTTCCTTGTGAGGCGACCGATAGTCAGCGAGTGGGTGGGAGGAGGGGTTTGGGGTAGTGGTGGTGGGTATGCAGAAGGGTAAGGTACATGTGGTAAAAAAATAAAAATATGAATGCAGTCGTTTCGCTGCTACAATTTTTTTTCGGCGAGTCAGTATATAATTATATACTGGGCGTGACAACTGACAAGACCCTAGTCCCGGTCGTATATATACCGTCGAAGACTGGTCAGCGGGTCATCCATAATATGATATCAATCATATCATTGATATGACATAAAGAATTACAGAAACTGAGAAAGTGAGAAACTTAAACTTCAGAAAGACACCATGACTTGAGTTTTTATAATTTTTTTAATTTTTTTAATTTAATGAAGTGAAAGACAAAAGATTGTATTAATTTAGGTAAATAATTAAATAACTTCTAGAAGCTGTTTTTTACTTGTTTTTATTATATACCTATTTTTGGGAGCGCGGAGCGCAGGAGCGCAGAGCGGGAAGCGCATCGGGTCGGCTGACAAAAGGAGCGCGTGAGCGCTGCCGCATTACCTTATGTCTGAGGAGCGCGGAGCGCTGCCGCATTACCGGTCCCACCGGAGCGCGCCCACCACTGCGGTTATGTCAATTTGTAAGGGAATTATGGTATATTATGTATTGATATTTCCTTGGTGGCCATTTTGTTTTATGCTAATTATCTCAATTTGCCCAAGGTTGACAGCGAGCCAACCAAGATATTTTTCAAACTGGATATATGGGCAAAGAAAATCCACTGAAAAAAAAACTTAAGACCCTAAAACAAGGTTGAGCCTGGTGGCTGCCGGACTACTGCCTCGTCACAAGGCCACAAGAAATCTTCATTATCGTAATTTCCCTCTAAAGTTTGCGGGAAAACTGAAATAGTTAACTGGTGTTTGGTGTTGGGAGTGAAATTAATAAATTTGATTATTCCTAAAGGTTCATGAACATTTCATAGCGAGGTCGGTCCTTAGAGATCTGTGACCTATAAAATGTCCTTTCCTTTCACTTAAACATTAGGCTATTCAGTGTGCATTGGGTTTGAGTACATGATTAGATTGACATCCAATATTCGATAAATGGATATAAAATCGTAGTCATGTATTTAACCTTTAACCTCTGAAGTGCGCATGGGGGTAATTAGACACCTCTGCCTGTGCGCCTGTATTTGAGGTGTTTCCGTCACTAAAATATTCATTGTACCATTAATAGCATTAATACTTATCCATATGCGCCTATTATGGGTTGATTATAAAGGTATTAACCTGAAACAACAATAAAACGAGTGAAAACAGCGTTTGGATGGTCAAAATCGGAGGTATAGCCCGCGAGTTGTATAAAGTATGGGTGAGGCAAGCTGCTTTCCCGCCAATTTCCCCCAAGGCCACTGAGACACAGTCGATCGATACTCTCTCTCTCTCTCTTGCAATCGCTTGCTATCAGTGATGACCACACCCTGCAACCGGATTTCTAATGTTAGCACGAAAATATACCTCAGAATAAGGGAGTAACAGGGAAAATAGGTGATAACTGAAGGAGAGGAGGAAAGTGGGGAAGGAGGGGAGGTAGAGGACTGAGATTTTGCATGGCCCAGGGGCCAAAACAAAAATATATAAAAATACAAAAATATATACAGTATATATATTTGTTTTCGATGTCAAAAGTTGATTTTTTTTTCTCTGACTCTTAAGAGTCTCCCCGCAGTCCGCCGGGGGAACTCTTAAGAGTCTCCCCGCAGTTCCCGGGTTAACTGTCTTGATGGTGTAATGGTTAGTGTGCTTAAGATCTGTATGTGGTAACCCAGGTTCTAATCCCGGTAGGATCACATACGTTCATTAATTTCATTGGGAGGTGTTTGGTGTTGGGAGTGAATTTTATAAATTAGATTATTACTTTACATCTAGCAGCTCTGCATTGTACCAAGATCAATGCCTTACATTGTGCTTCGTTCCTTATACGATTTAGCATGAAGTTTGTCTGTGGAAGCAAACGATATACCAGTACCGTATCTGTACCTTAACCTACCTTTTAATCTATATGAAGAGGTCTAAAGACACACGATTAGTCCTGCAGGTCTCTTCATATAGTTTATTATATACACATACGTTTTATACCTGCCGGTAGGCTACCCTTCGTGATGAATCGTATTTTCTCTCATTATGGAAGGTACAATGAATTGATATAAACATATCTTCTGTAAGAATGGAATGGTCGAAAACACACGTATATATAGGTTTGAGTCCCGAAGGGAAGAAGGAAAACTTATTATATAGTAGTGGCCCCGGAATCATTGACGATGCGCCTTAACATTGTTTATGGCCAATCTTTGAACTCAAGCTTTCTTTTCAAACTTCCCGCCCAGGAGAGAACAAATTACGATTGCCACACATCGTGAGCGAAACGCTCTAAAAAACCACTCACGGACTCGTCCTATATGATGTGGGTACCACTACTAGAAAAACACTCACGTACTCATCATATATGATGTGGGTACCACTACTAGAAAAACCACTCACGGACTCGTCCTATATGATGTGGGTACCACTACTAGAAAAACCACTCACGGACTCATCAGCCACTACTAGAAAAACCACTCACGGACTCGTCCTATATGATGTGGGTACCACTACTAGAAAAACCACTCACGGACTCGTCCTATATGAGGTGGGTACCACTACTAGAAAAACACTCACGGACTCATCCTATATGATGTGGGTACCACTACTAGAAAAACACTCACGGACTCGTCCTATATGATGTGGGTACCACTACTAGAAAAAACTAGCAAAAAATAATAGAAAAATAAAAGTTAAACTTGATCTAGCAATGCGCTTCTCATGCGTCTGCTGTCTCCCGCAAGTTTTGACTCGGTTCTCGAAGCGATCTCTCGTCCTTCACTGATATATCAAGACTTTCAAAATACAGCAGATGAATGGGAAGGGGATGGAAGGGAGGGCCAAAATCGTCAATGATTCCGGGGCCACTACTAAATATTAGGTTTTCCTTCTTCCCTATGGGACTCAAACCTATAATTTATTAGTGGCCCCTTCATGATTGACGATGCGCCTGATATCTCAAGTCTGGAAGGGGACATTCATCAGGAATATCATAACCACTAACAAATTACTAAGGTTTAAAGAGAAACACGTACGAAAAAGATAATTGTTTAATAATATAAAAATAAAAAAGAGTGTACAGGCGGCGTTTATTAAAGGTTTGCCTGTTGTGTAGCACCTTTATGTTTGATAGAACAGTAGGAGGTACACACATAAGCTATACATTTAGCTTATGACTAATAAATAAATCAATATCTTGTCTCTTAGAAAATACTGATAAACTTTGGTGGCATATATAAATATATTGCCTAACAGGTACTCTATTACAAATAGATTTGTACAATGCCCTTATACAAAACCTTAAGATTATTGAGCATAAATTATTACTCTATTGCCATACATAAAGTATATATAAAAAAAAAAAAAAAAAAACAGTTTCCTGACTAGACTTATTTTAGTTTTAGGAATGGGTTATCACATGACCCTAATTCTCACCATCATGTTGTATCACATAGGAGGCAGGTAGGAGGCCCTAGTTAGAACACTCCCCCCCCCCCCCTTTCTTTGTACACAAATAGCTTAAAACTAGACTCTCTGCCTTAATGCTACACATGTGCGAGAAGGTTTCATGATATTAACGGACAGGTAACGTGTTAGAAATGTATGATTGGACGACCATAATTTGGTCTGTTGAATGTCATCTAGGGAATAGTTATGTAAAAACCTGAGTGAGGCAGCCCACTTCCGTATATTGTGTGATCTTGCAAGAACGCCCGGATTACTTTCCCTGATAACTTCTACTAACAACGCTGCCAGCTGATGCTTTTGAAAACGTTTAACTGTCCGTGAATCCCAGAGGGACCCTGCCTGAGTCGGCCGAGACTCCCGCATATACAAAATAAGCGATTGCACCGGGCAAAGTAAACGGTGTTTATCGCCCTGTTTCAGAGCTGGGACTTCAAACTCTGTAAATACATGGTTACTATGTTCATTCTTTGCGATGAAATTAGAAGCAGGTGCAATATAGACACTCATGTTGCGCCTCGAGAACCTTAACCCTCTCACTACCATATGACGCAGAGGTTGCCAGATTAGCAATAATAAATAGAGTTCTCTCACTCTTATAATTACCTCTCCAAAATTAGTTTTCTGCCCACAGCTAACTCAAAGACAACTGAAGAGGTTGAAGTAACTAAACTAAAGGTTTCTAAATATAGTCCGGGAGCCATAGCCTGATTTATTGATGAACCTTGTTTTGTCGGATAAAGTTTTTTTTTTTTGCTGTTTCTTGTAGCTTGGGGGTACCTCTTCAAAATACAGGAGGGTGCCCAGTGGGCACCCTTGGGCATTTTGAGATATTAACCCCTTCATGCCCAAAACTTAGGATCTTGAGCATCCTACCCTGAAACATGCACAGAACATCGTGCATGACAAACCATGTTCTTTACAGCTGCACTTCTTGGAAGCACAAGGGGTCTCACTCTTGCAGCCACACCGGATCATCTTCAGGATGTAGTCTGGGACAAGTGTCCCAGGCCGTGTCGTCAAGTGGTGAGCACGCTCGCGTATGAATCTGAAAGACCCGGGATAGAATCCCTGCCACGCCGGACATTTAGTGGGTGCGGTAGTACGTCCTAGCATGTTTCACATGCTTGCACCCAGTCAGGGGACATCCTGACGACGTATACAGACAAAACACACATAACAAAGCCACTCCAACACCTTCCTCTCTCTCCAACACTCCTTCTCCCCTCTCAACACTCTTCTCTGAGCTATTGCCGATAAAAATGGCATGTTCAGTCCTGTAAAGAATCCTAAGATTCAGAGTCGTAAAGATTCCAGGACGAGCTCATCAGCGGCGGATCCCCAGATCGACCGTGGTGATTGTCACCTAAACATTTACAAAACAATACAATACAAGTTTGGCATCTTCTGGTAGGTGGATTGGGATCAGTGCCCTGTTACAGGTGTCTTTTTCCCATCCAAATTCCTCTGGGTCCAGTGCTGGTAGCTGATTCACATCGAGATTTCGCCACAAGTACGCTTGGAAGTGGGCCCTCTTAACATTTTCAAGGAATGCTTCCTTTGTTGGTGGTAGAGCAGCCAGATTTGGTGCAGACATATGTCCTTTTCCATTCTTTTTTCCCCAGACAGAGTAGCCTTGTGTGGGACATGTCCGTGCTCTCTGTTATGCCATAACAGGCTGAGATAAAGGCAGTGGCTTATTCAAGGACTTGCTGGAATGGTGCATCCATGTTGCCAATGGCTGATATGTCACAACCAGCTTACAGGGCTTTGATGACAGAGCCTTTTCCCAACCCATAGTACGATGCTGTGTCACATCCTGATATGGCATGGGCTGGTAAAAGGTGTTCGACAATTTGTGTCTGCTTGGCCAGTGTTGACTTGATGTCCACTATTGTTCTGTCCTTGCGGGGGGAATCCATGATTAGTGGTACATCCAGTCCTGTCTGATGGTAATGGTGAAGGAGGAGGACAAACACATCTGTGTCATCAGAAACCACAGTGATGTGATGGGCTTCTCCAGCACACCTCAGGACTTGTTGGACGATGATGGTGTCAGCTTCTTCCTGCTGATTTTCTAGATCATATCTGTCCCGTCTTTCTTCCATCTTGATCTCGATGGGACATGGGTCCTCACCTGTCACCACCAACTTGTGCTTCTTTGTGCTCCGTAGATGAAATAGCCTGTCTTTGCTCAGTTCCTCACACAGTAATTTGTTCAGCTGTTTTTTGTTTTCAATGGATGACAGGACAACTTTCTGGGCTGGTAGTTTGGTTGACAGGAGGAGATGATGATTTTTGTTGACCACTGTCTCCCTGACATCTCTGGTGACGGACTTGATAATAAATCACGTTTCTTTTGTGATTTTGGTGTTTATGGGGTTAATATCTCAAAATGCCCAAGGGTGCCCACTGGGCACCCTCCTGTATTTTGAAGAGGTACCCCCAAGCTACAAGAAACAGCAAAAAAAAAAACTTTATCCGACAAAACAAGGTGCAGCGCCATGGCTACCGGACTAATACCACTGATGGTAACAAAGGCTTTAAAGTTACTCTAATAGGCTCAAAATTGCATCAAGGACGTGAGAGGGTTAAGCAAGATGGCTCTGAACTCATCGCCGCCAATTCAGACACCCTGTCACCCGTGGCCAGTGCCATAAGAAAAATGGCCTTCTTAAGTCTCAACTTGTAAGGAGGATTGCGACAGTATTTATGGGAATGAAGCATTTCTAGGGTTAAATTAAGAGACCAGGTGGGTGTGAGTTGACGCGGTGGAGGGCGAAGCCGGAAGCAAGACCGCATGAACTACTTTTCCTCCGCCTCTGGTACGGACAGACCAGTTAAGTCGAAAAAGGCGTCCAAATAGCCGTGAGGTGATTCCTTAATGTGATTACTGACAACTTACGCATTTCAAAAAGATAATTTAAGTATTTAAATATCAGTGCCACCGAGGACTGCTGTTGGTCAGTTTCTACGATCCAGGTAGTATAGGCTTTCCAATGGGATTGATACTGTCTTTGGCTTGATGACGTATACTGATTGATCAACTTTTGAGTCACGCTTTCCTCAAACGGGCCTAGCCACTTGGCCTTTTGAATATCCACAAGGCAAAAGTCAGCGAGATCTTGAGGTTTCCAATTGCGTCTAAGTGGAAGCACGAGATCGGGAGCGACACCAGGTTCTCGCACCACGTCTTCAATTGATTGTACCAAACTTGGGCCGGCCACATCGGCGCGATCATCGAGATCATGCCCCGATAATCCGGTAGTTTGTGAACTACTTTGCACATTAACCCTTACAGTCCCAGGCCCGAGTATATTCGTCAGTAGATAAGTAGCTCCCCAGTCCCAGGCCAGAGTATATTCGTCAGTAATGTACTTTCCTTGTAACTGCCTGTACAACCCTGTAGTTGGTAACACGATTGTTTAAGCACTGCTACCGTTCTGGCAACACTTCTCAGCTTATAGAAGACCCACTGAAGCGTGACTGGGCCAGTCTTGCTCCATCTATTGAGGTGAAAAGGTGGTCTTTCCTGCCATTTTTGCCACAGTGCTTGGGGCTGCAGGGGCTTTTATTACTGTATCCTACGGTATGGTATGGGTTAAGGATGCGTCTGGAGCTAGAAATAGATAAATGGAGATCCTTTTGTTCCAGTCTACCAGAAAAGCGTCTGGACCTCCCGCCGGAGTCTGCCTCCGGCGTGTGAGGTACTGAGGCAACTTGTGATTTGCCTCGGACACGAACAAGTTCACTTGTGGATGGTATGGCTCTGCAATCATCTTTTGAAAGACGGTTTGTTTGAGAGCCCATTCTACTAGAGTGCTCTGTCTCCGAGACAGAGCGTCTGCCCACACGTTCGCCATGCCGGGGAGATATGTTGCGTGAAGATAAAGCTCTAGCCTTGCAGCCAGATGAAAGATCTTTTCCGACAATCCTTGTAGCACTCAAGATCTCGCTGACCCTTGCTTCTGAATGCATGTGACTGCAGTCAGATTGTCCATCCTGAAGGCTAAGGACTTTCCCGCCAGGTTTAAGCCGTGCTCTTGTAGAAAAAATAGGGGGACTAACAACTCCTTGGCATTGATAGGAATATGTTTTAACCTAGACAATAGACCCTGACCCTGATGTCCTAGGTTCGACTGATACCCCCAACCCAGGGTACCTGACGCGTCCGTATCTATCCAGACCGTCGGAGGAGGAGCTGTCCATGTCAAGGAGGAGTGAATTACTTCTGGCTTCGCCCAAGCTGCCAGTAGGTTGTGGATTAACATTGGAATTTTCCTGAGTGTTTCTGCTGGCAACAGCGGAAAGCACCCGTTTCCTTCCAAAATAATTTGTTTGACCTTCAGACGACCTAACAGGACCGTCAGCTGTATGCAATTGAGTGAACCCACCAGAGACTCCCAGATTCTCTTCGTGGTAGTCAGAGCATGAAGAAACTGAAAGAGTTTCCTCCGAAACCTCTGACGGTTGTCCTCGCTCTGACTCAGAGTGAGTATCTCGGTATCCCAGATAAGGCCCACCAATTGGATCGTTCTCGTGGGGTTCAAGGTTGACTTTGCCAAGTTCACTTTGAATCCCAAGGCAGCTACATGAGTTAATACCTGATTTACATGTTGAAGGCACATTATTTTGGATTGAGCTACTATTAACCAGTCGTCGATATACCATAACACCATGATTCCCTGATTTAGCAATGGTAGCAAAGCCTGTCGGACCAATTTTGTGAAAATTTGGGGTGCTAGATTTAAACCAAAGGGCATTCTTTGAATGACAAACGTTTGATCCCCGTTGCGCAAAGTTAGGTATTTTTGAAAACGCTTGTTTATAGGAACATGCCAATAGGCATCTGTAAGATGGATGGACCACATCCAACCCTGCGGCGGGAGTGTCAATCTGATCTGATTCACAGTCAGCATCCTGAACGACTGATTGTGAATGTGAATGTTCAGATAGGACAGGTCGATCACTGGCCTCATCTGAGCACTGTCCCTCTTTGGTACCAGGAATATCCGGGATGTGAACACGGGTTGACTTAAAGGACTGGGGATAATGATCTGTTTGAGGGCCATCTCTCTGGCGATGGATCCCACCTCTAAAGAAACATGATTGAACTCTGTGGGGATACGTAAGCGGGGTCGCCGGGACCACCGCTATGAGAGACCCTTCCGGACCACTGTCCTTGCCCATGTTTGCCGGGGCCATGCCCGGTGACAATCCCGGAAACTGACAGTCACATGACTGGTATTGTCCGGCAGAACTACCCTCGGATCCGTCTCGCCTTGCCGTGGCGCTGGGAGTGAGAGAGTTGCGTGGTGTCTCAGTTTTTTGGATTGGAGGGTTGTGACTCTGACCTAGGATTGGGGGGATGAGAGGCCTTGCTATCATTGCTACTGGTTTTACCCCTAGACTGCCCCCTGAACCATTTCCCTCTACCCCTGGGATGACCGCGTCCTCGAGACGTACCGCTGCTTCCAGGGGTTGTGTGAGTCTTTGATGAATGAAATGACTGTGACTGACCACGAAATGGACTCTTATTAGATTTAGTCTTAGATGATGGCTCACCTTTCGGCTTGGAAGCAGTGGCATTTGAGAGTCTAACAGGAAGTTAACCTATTAAACGCAAAAATATCCTAGGGGCAAGCATACTTATTTGTGAATTTCTAGCCTTGGATTCTGATAGAATTAGTTATATTTACGATATAGAGCATTATTTGTTTTCAATATGCTTTTATTTTACATATATGATGTATATATGAACCTTCAAGAGTGCTAAAATAAATTGGAAAAGCATTTGGGTGGTGAAAAACGTAAATATTGGCCACCCGGTCATATTCTCAGGCAAGAGTGAGGCAGGTGCAACCCTCCCCTCTCGCTCTCTGTGAGGTAACTGAGGCGAGCGGGGCAGTGTCTCGGTGTTATATAACGATCTTTTATGCAACCCACTTATGCTACATTATCGCGGGAGAGAAAAATAACCGATAAATGGTGAAAATAAGAGGACAAATAGGTGCAAATTGAGGAGGGGGGGGGGGGGGGTCAGGGGGGAATAAGGTGGGGAAGGGGGGGTGAGAAACACATGGATGAGTACTAGAGGGGAATTATCTCACCTAGAGACAAATTCATTTGTTTTGATAGCCCCTGGGATGTTTTGGAAGGCTTTTTTTATGGTCTTGCTTCTGTGAGGCCTATCGCGTTCCCTATAGTGAGCCTTCCATGAGGCCTATCGCGCCTCATGGGTTAACAGTGCGCCAGGCATCCTCAGAGGCAAGAGTTTTAGTGAAGACATTCGATAAAATCAATCTCCTACCAATCTCTACAGGGAGTCTTCGGACCTGCAGGTAAACCTTCAGATCTTGACAAACCCGCACCGCCTCAAAGAGAGCCGTGCGGATATCGCCAAGGGACTGAATGGAATTCTGGAGTAAGAGGTGCCTAGTAAGAGAGAAAGCCTTATGGGTGCCAGCGTCCGCGACTGACTCAGTCGTCCTGGCCAGAGAGGCCGCAAGCTGGCGGCTGAGCAGGTATTGGGACGCTAACCTCCAGGCCTTCTGCCTCATTTTATAATTTTTATCTATCTGTACCTGAGTGGGGAAACAAAAGGGTTCAGACAACTGACAAATAGATAACTTAGGGGCCCCCAAAAAATCAAGCATATGTTGTGGGATCCCTTCCGCCTTGCCTACCGGCAAAGAGAACCAATGATTATCCTCTTGCGGGAGCTGATGACTGCTCTTATTCGTAATAGTGCTGGCAAACAGCTGGGCCTCCTGCCCCCATGCCGCCCACGAACCCGACTCCCCGCCACTAATATGAACTACGGAGGTACCTGCGTCGTCCCTAAATGGTACTGATTTTAACTCTGGGGTCATTCCCTGTAAAAGTTTAATATCATTCAACCCATCTGATTTTGCCCAATCTGAAAATAATTTCGCAGATGACGCGGGAGGCAAGGCAGGGGATGGCATGTAGACAAAATAATCAGGATGATAAATGGTGGGGATGGCCTTAACAATGACGTCTAACACCTCATCTTGCCCCACAATTTCTTAGCTTCACTCACCTCAATAGCCCAATGTTCTTGCACATGAGTCTCACCTGTAACCGTGGGCTGTGCGACCTCGGGGCGAATGGCTGGAAGAACAGACCAGGACATATCAGGTCCGTATAACAGGGGCATCGTGCCCTTCTTAAAAGGAAGTGAACGATCAAAGGGGGGTGGAATAAGATCTGAGAACAACTTCAGATCGGAAGGTAAAATTGCTGCGGTTCCCGAAGTGGTAACTGCTGGAGTGACTGTGGGAGGAGGAAAATTAACATCAACTTGAGTCTGAACAGGCGCCTGGCCTAGAGGTCGCACCGCCGGGGCCACAGGTGCTGTCACTTTAACCTGTCGCTCATCCTTCACTTGTCTCAGAAAGTCATACCATGAATGTAATTTTTCATTAGACACAACAAACCCCACTTTCCTGGTCTGACTGGCATGTAGACTGAGACACATCTGAGCCCTGCGTTCCTGAATGCCGAGAAGATGGCCACTGGCCAGGCGGCAAATCCTCGGTGTCTACTCCTTGTTGGCGTATGGTGAATCCCGGTGACCGGGCTGGGGGGGTTGGTAAAGCCTCCAACCGAGACTCGCCAGCCAGGGCAGCAGTATCACGTATTCCTGTTTGTGTGAAAGGAACGCCGGGCTGAGATATATCTCCCAGGTTTAGGTCTGGAATATCATAGTCCATGGGTTCTTAGAACAAGCCAAGCTGTACAGAAGAGCACTCCTCCTCCTGACGGCTGGACACAACACTACTGCCACGCTCCGATTCTAGAACCGGAATAGCTTCGGGTTCAGGCTGCACTCGGTGCGGGATCGTGAACCGGTGTGATTGGCCGGAGACATTGCCTGCAGTCTCTCTTGGAGCCTCCTGTTGGGTGGCGATAGCTGAGCCTTCTTCTTCGAGGAGGACCTTTTAGAGTGCTTCCTTTTGTCTTTCCTGTCATCGCCCGATGAGAGTGCGGCGGAAAAATCAGAGCGGTGTCTCTTTGATTCTTGTTGAACTATAGGAGAAGAGGACCTGGGAGCTGCTAAGGGAGAGTGGGACCAATCTCGCCGAGAAGATGACGAAGGCACTTCCAGCGGATTCTTGGAGGTGGTCCGGGGTCGCTTGGGTTGGCGGGAGGGAGCATCGCGAGTATCTGCCGGGGCCAGCGGAGTAACTGTTTGCTTTAAATTCGAACCACCGGAAACATAGGCTGAAGGCCTGACAAGGGGTCATCCAATTGCAATTATTTATGAGCAACTGTCTTACAGTACGTTAAAAATACTGACTTAATTTGGAAGAGGATTGTCTTACACTGTCCATCAGAATGAGTGAGATAACCATTACATAGCACAGAACACTTGGGGCTTGACTTGGATAACCACCGGCCACGAGACCTGTCCAAACAAGGCAAACATTTAACACACAAAAGATGACCAATGACCGCTAAATTTTTGCACCCTAAGGTGGAACAAAACACAAAGTTACTTTTATCCATGGCTCCCTTCCGCCGGGGAGATGCAGATCCTCCTAGGTGTCCAGACTGCGAACCTGAGGGTGAGGAAATTTCAAGAATCAATGCTCATAAGGACACGCTAGGCTGGAAAAGCTAAAATATAAAAATATCTCCAACAATAAAGAGAAAAAAGACTTGAATAACACAATGCAATCTTATTTCCCCTTACGTTATATACATTCCCAAAAAATGTAACTGAGTGAGTAGTGAGTAGCCTTCCATGTGCTACTGGTGTATATAACTTCTTACCTAAGTGACCAACACTGACCTAATCCCATCTTATGAAATGACCTTGATCCGGCGACCAACGCCAACTGAATCTATCGTCTTTATATATCGCGGCAGACCAAATGCCCTGATATAAGCTACACAGATTACTTAGATGCTCAAGATAGGAATGGGTGAGTTCGTTTCTCGGCTCAGCTGTTCGTTCCTGGCCGAAGTGGCTCCCCACTGTTTAACCACCAGGATAACGTTCTGATAGTACCAAGAAATGAACGTTTTTCTGTTATGTTGTGAGGCGGAAATGTTTTAAGGGAGGCGTGTAGCCGGACTCTCCCAAAAGACATGTGTAGTAAAATGTCGGTCAACCGAAATTATACTATCGCCGGAAAACAAAACTGACAAAATCCAACCTATCCAGTGCCAAACAAGGATAATCTGAATTTGAACATAGCTCTAGATGCTTCCGGAAGTTTCCCGGCGGGGAAACCGCTTGAAGCAACTAGAGGCACGTTGACTAAGTCTCACTTAACAAATCCCGCCGGAAGGGCCATACCTCCCAGAACAGTTAACCCAACGTGCACATATGGCATAGACATACATTAATAAAACAATCAATAAATAACACTTCCTACCCTAAGAACACAACCTACATGAGGCCAACTAGATGGGGGCAGGTGTTGATGATATCAATAATAATGGAACAAACCTGCACTCCAGTGAAGACCAACCTCAACACGTAGCGATCGAGAAGCGTAGGCTGAAAAACGTCATGGCTTCGTGATAGATCCCTCAACTACGTGAGACAATCTAAAACGCATGTGCCCTCGTGGTGTAGAGCATACCGTTGCACATCCAAAATGGACAGAACAATGCGCCCCGGTTCACTAAAAGAAGCCTCATGAGTAACAAGCGAACTAAAGATGAGTTAGGGTAATGAAACAAGCACGTGGGAGCCTCGCCTTATCACAACAAGGACTCCGCCTAACACACTCACCTTTACTAAGTACCCGGAAAACAGTCTCCCAGGGCCAAAGAAAGAATGTACACAGCCTACTCCTAGTCTATAAGCTACCCTGACCTCAGCACTTAGCATGTACATATGAGCAAAAGACTCACAATGTCCGAGGGCAGGAGAAGAATGAAGGAGGGCGGGCACACCCTGGAGGTACGTCCGCCTCGTCTGGGCCCAGGAGAAGTAAGGACGAGAGATCGCTTTGAGAACCGAGGCGAAGCGTGCGGGAGACAGCAGACGCGTGCGGGAGACAGCAGACGCATGAGAAGCGCATTGCTAGATCAAGTTTAATTTTAATTTTTCTATTATTTTTTGCTAGTTTTTTCTAGTAGTGGTACCCACATCATATAGGACGAGTCCGTGAGTGTTTTTTTTTAGAGCATTTCGCTCACGATGTGTGGCAATCGTAATTTGTTCTCTCCTGGGCGGGAAGTCTGAAAAGCAAGCTTGAGTTCAAAGATTGGCCATAAACAATGTTAAGGCGCATAGTCAATGATGAAAGGGCCACTAATAAATAATCTCCCCTACCCACACTCATCCACCATAACAGACATGCATATGCACCACTAATGTGATTAACTCAGCAGATGCGCAGCCCCTGTAGTATACATCATGACGCTGTGCGTAGGTATTTACACTCTTTCCTTACTAAAATCGTTATTTTACCATAAATATCATTAATACTTATCCATATGCGACTATTTTATGTTTAACCCTTAAAAAGCGGCTCACCACATAAATCGAGTTGAAAAAACTGGCAAAAAACGGGTGAAAAAAGGGTGGAAATCGAGTGAAAATGGGTGGGATAGTAATGATCCATACGTCCGACATCTGTGGCCTCCCGGCCCACACTAACTCCAGTTCCCCCACCGCGCGTGAGGATGACAGTGTAACCAATAGTTCGCTAAAAGTGAGCAAGGTAGCAAAATCAGCTAAACTTCCATCTTCGAGGTAACACTGTCAGTGCTCCACGAGTGCTACGTAGCTGTATGTGGCGTCATTGTGTAGCGATTTCCACCTAGTTTTCGGCGCAATACAGTTCCTTTCATACTGATGGTTGATATAGCAGTCAGAACGGCCCAGAAAGGCCCAAAACGGCCACAGAGCACCCGCTAGAGGAGGGTTAATATGAAGATAGTATTATGTTGCAACAATAAAACAAGTGGGAAAAGTGTTTGGATGGTCAAAATCGCGAATTGAAATCGAGAGTTTCATTCATTAAGTGTGAGCCAGCCGGCGTCACACCCTCCTCTCAGGAGACCTGGAGAGAGACTGAGGCCACTATCTCTCTCTCTTTCCCACACATAGACACACATATGACCATGCCTTGCATGCAACTCGCTAATGTTAGCACGAAAGTATACCAAAGAATAAGGGAATAACAGGGAAAATAGGTGATAATTGAAGGGGGGAGGGGGGGAAAGGAGGGGATGTGGAGGAGTGATATGTGGCATGGCCGAGGGGAAAAAAAAAAAAAAAATTCAAGTGCTAATGGGGTGTTTTAAATGTTTTTTTTTTAGGCCTAGGATCTTAAGAGTCTCCCCGCAGTCGCCCAGTAAAACCTCTTAAGAGTCTCTCCGCAGCTGCCTGGTAAATTGATTGTTGGTGTATTATTACAATTTTGTTTTCAGTTGGTTTTGCTTTACTATAATCTAGTATATGCTTTGCCGTAAATTTCTAATATATAGAATAAAATGTATGTGTATACAAATATCTTGTGTATAATGACACAATAAATGTCAGTACAGATAACTGTTAAGCCTAGGCCTTAGCCGCCTTATATAAGAAGATATTAGATAGTTTTCAGAAAGGCGGTGGATTATAAAGAGCTATGCTTTTTTATAAAAATAAACTCAAAACTTTGCTCCTATTGACTGTTGCCGTCCAATAGGTATGTATCTCTGCCTATTATAGTGTCCCTGCCCTTTATAGACATTTCTCAACCTAAAATAAGTTAAACTATTGATGTACGGTATAAAGTCTAGACATTGTTACGTATCTTGATCCTCAAGTGGTTAACTTGATGAAACTAGATAGCACAGAGTATATTAACTCCTTACGACATATTATGTTCCAGTAAGTCCACGGAGGCGGGTGCCCGGTATCATTGCCACTGCACCACACAACTGTCAAAACCACACTGCTGGCCGTTAGAATTGTCGGAGGAACCTGGGGTTGCCACCAACCGACAGATCTTCATCTAACTTACCGGACTTACTGAGCTCCATATGACGCTAGAGCGTCATATGGACTTATTGGAGAGGCATGTAGATAAGTCCATATGACGCGATCGCGTCGTATGAGTTTTTGGTCATAAGTTCCATATGACGCTATCGCGTCATATGAGTCGCAAGGAGTTAAGTATCAGTCAGCTGAAGGCAAAACGAAAGTAAAATCTAATAAAATTATTTCCTGTTGTTGCTTCCTTTCCTTTTGGATCTTAAGACTTGGTATCCTTTATTGACTGATACTCTTTAATTATGGAAAAATACTGAAACTAATTAAAGTCATGTAGTATTTATAAAGAATTATTATTTAACCGAAGCTTAGTAGGCTATGGTTATGAACCGAATAAGTTATATCTAAAGAAGGATTATTAATTATATATCAAGTCTTGAAAGATAAATATTAAGGTAAGAATATTTCTGTCTCTTACCCTTTTGAAATGAATAGATAGTTTTCTTATATCATGTCCTTTTATTTATATTTAATGTAGTTATTATTCTTGGTTCTTGTCTTACGTTAATAGTATTATATTATTATTATCAGGATTAATATCAAAGTCACATAAACAGTTAGATATATATTTAATAATTAGATAAATGTATTTTCTTAACCACGTAACATTGAGGTTTGATTATGAGTAAATTAAGTTACAGGATCGCTTCATAGATTCGATTCAGGTCTCACTCAAATAATATGAAAAGCAAAAATAATATTTTGAAGCTAAAAGAATTTTCTTCAGCTTAGGAAATCACTAGAAGTAACATTAAAACAGCCATGTTAGTCTAAGGCGATATTACTAATATGAGACAATAGTATCACCGTTTTTGTTTTTACCAGCAATGTAAGCTTAATTAAAAGAAAATTAAAGAACTCGCAAGTATTAATATAAAACAATAGTATTACTTTTATCATAACCCAATTACTTAAAGAGTTGCTTTAGTCCACAAGTCAGTCAACTAAAATAGTTAAGTACATAATAGTAACGTTAACGTTAATTCCCAATCACATATCTCACTAACCAACATAAGTGTTTACACCGAACACACTTAACACACACTTATATAATATGACTGACAGTCACAATCCCATTATAATACTTCACCCCGGTCTTCCTTCAGCTGCTAATTGTTCACCTTCCCAACTCCAAATGTGACTGACTTGAATGCCCACTACTCGGGTCTTGTATACTATGCAATGATGGTGTAGGAACGAATCAGGAGGCGGGGATGGTGCGCGCCCCAATCACAGCTCCTCTAGTTGTGTAGCAGATGCGTGGTCCAATGGTATCGATGATCGTCATAGCGTCGGGTCATCGAAGTAGTTTGCAGGGTCCGAAAGGAGGGGCCAGGTTGTGTAATGACGTCAATCACCCATCAAATTTCCCCCCCCCCCATATAAAGCACGCAGGTGTGAAGGCTTGTTTGCTGGTATGCGGACGAGCTAGTTTCCTCGCTCGCTGGTCTGCTTCGCCGCCCGGGTAATTCGGCACTCCTTCAACTCTTAACTCTAACTCTTAAATAAACACATACAGGGCTCCGTATGTCAGAACATTCATCTACGTAAATGTATATAATCTATTGATACGGCCTGTACATTAATTTACCTGACAGAAGTAAGTGTTCTTAAGATTCAAAAGACCATTATGTTATAAGGACTATATTCATTTGGGAGTTTATTGGATTTTCACCTTTATAAAAGAGTCTGCTGTATCATTCGAACCAATTAACAGCTCACGGTCATTTTTGCTTCACCACCCATCTGCTTCGAATCACTTCGCTTGATCAGAGAATCATTTGAATCATTTGAATTTCATCAGAGGTTACTTGTGCAGCTTTTAACATTTGAAAGTCAGTTCTCATCTAGCAACGGCAACGGAATCTCTTAACCCAGAGTGTGGTGGTGATATAAGGTAGTAATATCGGGATTTCAACCATTGCATCACGAACTGTGTAACACCTCGCTGCTTCTGTCAGGTTTTTATAGTTCTGTGTTTAGGTTTAAGTGTAATATTGCTAGAATATTAGTGTTGTGAAGAAGACCTATTTTTCGTTAACCCACGGAACCCCAGCGCCACAGCGTATGCGTCGGCAATGTATGTAACGCTAAACCCCAGCGCCGCATAGAGTAAATTATTTCAAAGTAGCGGACGCAACGTCCGCTACTTTGAAATAATTTACTCTTGTCCTATAGTAGCTAGAGTCCTGAGGATGGTATGGGAAACTACCTTATGATGTTGCCTGGTGAGTAAGGGTGGATGGGGAAAGCCAGCTTACCCACTTATCCCACTGCCACTTTTGTGCTTATTTATTCTTATCCTATGGTAGCTAGAGGGTTCAATTTCATATGGGATATGCCTTATGATGTTGCCCAACTGTGGCAATACTTATCAAATGACAATACCCAAGTCCCGCCGCGGTGGGGAGTGGACGGACTGGGTGGCCTCCCACCTCCCTCCTGGCCCAGTTACCTTGTTTACCTCGTCGCATCGCTATGTTTATCACTCCCCTAACGCTTCCCATAACATAATTGACTCCCCACCAAGTGGGGAAGAGGATCAGGAGGAGGATGACACAGACCCCAGGCATTCCTCAAAATTCCGCCAGGTCATGGTAGGGGTAAGAAGAGACGAGATAGTGTGTCATGTTGCTACGTACACAGCAAGTTTATGTGTATACTGGTCCTCCCCCACTCCCCCTGCCTTCACCACCACTTCCCCTGTCTCCCCACTAAGAATACGTCAAAACCCATATTTCTAAGTCAATGGTGCCTAAAACAATGTGTAACACTCATATTCTAACTATAAAATATACGGTCAAGTATAAAATCAATAAACAGAGTACGTGAGAGAGGCATAATACAAGTGAGAGTGAGTGAAGGGGAGGTCTGGTGTCATTCAGCTGGTTAGTGTGTACGTGCGTGAGTGCATGAACAAGGTGGCCGCCAGCCCGCTAGTAGTCATGGTAACCATGGACGCGTGCGAGTCTTGCCACACCCTCTACTATTAATTATATATCAAGTCTTGAAAGATAAATATTAAGGTAAGAATATTTCTGTCTCTTACCCTTTTTGAAATGAATAGATAGTTTTCTTATATCATGTCCTTTTATTTATTTTTAATGTAGTTATTATTCTTGGTTCTTGTCTTACGTTAATAGTATTATATTATTATTATCAGGATTAATATCAAAGTCACATAAAAAGTTAGATATATATTTAATAATTAGATAAATGTATTTTCTTAACCACGTAACATTGAGGTTTGATTATGAGTAAATTAAGTTACAGGATCGCTTCATAGATTCGATTCAGGTCTCACTCAAATAATATGAAAAGCAAAAATAATATTTTGAAGCTAAAAGAATTTCTTCAGCTTAGGAAATCACTAGAAGTAACATTAAAACAGCCATGTTAGTCTAAGGCGATATTACTAAAATGAGACAATAGTATCACCGTTTTTGTTCTTACCAGCAATGTAAGCTTAATTAAAAGAAAATTAAAGAACTCGCAAGTATTAATATAAAACAATAGTATTACTTTTATCATAACCCAATTACTTAAAGAGTTGCTGTAGTCCACAAGTCAGTCAACTAAAATAGTTAAGTACATAATAGTAGCGTTAACGTTAATTCCCAATCACATATCTCACTAACCAACATAAGTGTTTACACCGAACACACTTAACACACACTTATATAATCTGACTGACAGTCACAATCCCATTAAAATTCTTCACCCCGGTCTTCTTCCAGCTGCTAATTGTTCACCTTCCCAACTCCAAATGTGACTGACTTGAATGCCCACTACTCGGGTCTTATATACTATGCAATGATGGTGTAGGAACGAATCAGGAGGCGGGGATGGTGCGCGCCCCAATCACAGCTCCTCTAGTTGCGTAGCAGATGCGTGGTCCAATGGTATCGATGATCGTCATAGCGTCGGGTCATCGAAGTAGTTTGCAGGGTCCGAAAGGAGGGGCTAGGTTGTGTAATGACGTCAATCACCCATCAAATTCCGCCCCCCCCCCCCATATGACGTACGCAGGTGTGAAGGCTTGTTTGCTGGTATGCGGACGAGCTAGTTTCCTCGCTCGCTGGTCTGCTTCACCGTCCGGATAATTCGGCACTCTTTCAACTCTTAACTCTAACTCTTAAATAAACATATACAGGGCTCCGTATGTCAGACCTCCCCCCTAGAAAAGAGTTTAAGGAGTATAGTACATAATATACATAATACATAATTAGATTCACCACCAGATTGGCAACAGCAAGATCATAATGAGGATAAAATAAGGATATCACCCAAAGTAGGCAACGTCTCCAGGTACCACATCAGAACATAGCCGGAACGTAGCTGGAGCGTTATTCGAACTGCAAGGCATTATCTCACAGCTGAAGGCTTGAAAGCGCACTACTAAAGCATGATATTTACCTCGCTACACGGGAGAGCTAATTGCCAAAATCCTCTCATTACGTTAATCTTACTGCTGTATGAGGCCAACCTGGTAAATGCAATCTTTAATAGATACGTGATAGGCAATCGGCTAGCACGTTCTGGACCCCCTTAATATGTTTAACATCCAGGGAGTATTCCTACAGCAACAAACTCCACCTGGTCAGTCGTTGGTTTTTATTTTGGAATTTCTGCAAAAATTTTAAGGGGTGATGGTCAGTATACACAGTGATGGCACCAGAGGCAGATTGCACATAGACAGCAAAGTATTGAAAGGATAAAATTAATGCTAACAGCTCCTTCTCAATGACTGAATAGTTACGTTGAGCAGAATTTATTTTTTTACTAAAATAGCACACAGGATGCAATACTTCACAGTCGTCTTCCTGTAGCAATACTGCACCAACCCCGGTATTGCTCGCATCCACTGCTAGGGAAAAAGATGTTAAAATCAGGAGCTCGGAGTACAGGATAATTTGATAAAATATATTTGGTAGCATTAAAGGCCTCCTCACATTCGGAGGACCACTCAAACTTCACATCCTTACGGAGAAGATCTGTCAGGGGAGCTGTTAACCTAGAAAAGTTTAAGATGAAACGCCTATAATAACCAATCATTCCTAGGTACCTTTGGATGTGTTTCTTAGTGCTAGGAGTTGGGAATTCTAGAATAGACTCTACCTTTGCTTGAGGAGGTGCAACCTGCCCCTGTATATCCCAGATACTGGACCGTACTCTTTACAAAGGTGCATTTCTTAAGATTTACCACCAGATTGGCATCAGCAAGATTTAAGAACAGCAATCTAAGTTGGTAAAAATGCTCCTCCCATGACTGTGAAAAGATAAGAATATCATCGATGTAGACAACGCATCCAGGTACCCCTTCAGTCACCAAATTCATGAGGCGCTGGAATGTAGCTGGAGCGTTTTTCAAGCCGTAGGGCATTACGTTACAGCAGAAGGCTTGATTATTGACTACAAAGCATGATATTTCCCTCGCTCTAGGGGTGAGAGCTACTTGCCAATATCCCTTCATTAAGTCAATCTTGCTGATATAGGTGGCTGTACCAATCTGGTCAATGCAGTCGTCGATCCGTGGCAGTGGGTAGGTATCGTTCTTTGTGCCAGCATTAACTTGCCTATAGTCCATACATAACCTATGGCTCCCGTCTGGCTTTGGCACAAGTATGACCGGACTACTCCACTGGCTTAATGCCCTAGTGATCAGCTCGTTTGACAACATGAAGTCAAGCTCGACCTGCAGTATACTCCTGCGTTGTGGTGAGACACGGTAGGGGGATAGTTTAATGGGTGTTGCATCC
Organism: Paralithodes platypus; assembly: GCA_032716605.1. Classification (NCBI taxonomy): domain Eukaryota; kingdom Metazoa; phylum Arthropoda; class Malacostraca; order Decapoda; family Lithodidae; genus Paralithodes; species Paralithodes platypus. The sequence goes on along the minus strand of CM064499.1, from coordinate 7,380,478 downwards.
CCTACGTCGATGTCATGCATGGCCAAAGAAGTGAGCCCTGGAGTATCACGGAACACACTGGGAGACTGAGATAAAACAGAGATTAGTTGGTTCGCTTGATCAGAGGGAAGATGACATAGTTTAGATGGTAATTCCCCCCAAGCTACTGAGTTATACTTAAAGTTGGATAGGCTACATGACAAGTCAAAGTCTGCATGGATACCTTCAGGCTCTGGAACAGTCTGTTGCGGGTCAGTAAGAGAACCTAAGATTTCGTCCGCACCAGGCTGTCCACAGGTCCTGACATTCACTGCCACAGTGGGAGAATCTGGAGGAGAGGAATCAGGGGACCTATGGTAGGGTTTCAACATATTTATATGGAATACTTGCGTGGGCTTTCTCCTGTCTGGGGTAGTTACTAGATAATCGGTAATGCTCACCCTCTGAATGATCTTATATGGGCCCCTGAACTTGGCAGATAAAGGTTGGCCAAAAAGGGGGAGCAGAACCAAAACCTCATCACCGGGCTGAAACTCCCTCTCACAGGCTTTCCTGTCATACCAGTTCTTCATGGAGCTTTTAGCGACTGTCAAGTTTTGAGCTGCAAACTCCCATGAGGATCTCAGCCGGGTTTTGAAATCTGAAACATACTTGAGGAGGTTTTTGTTCCCCTCCTGGCCAACTAGGCTATCCTGCAATAGTTGCAAAGGACCTCTTACATGGTGACCGAAAACTAGCTCATTAGGGGAAAAACCCAGGGATTCTGTTGGAACCTCACGAGTAGCAAATAAAAGAAAAGGTACCCCCTTTATCCCACTCAACTCCGGTCTCTGTACAATATTTCCGTAACATGGCTTTCAAAGTTTGATGATACCGTTCGAGAACCCCTTGACTCTCTGGGTGGTAGGTGCTCGACTTCACATGCTCGATACACAACTCCTTCAGGGACTGCTGAAAAAATGTTAGAGGTAAAACTAGTTCCTTGATCACTTTGCACCTCATGGGGGAAACCCATTCTGGTGAAGAATTTGAGCAGTTCCTTGATGACAGTTGGAGCAGAGGTAGTCCTTAGGGGTATAGCCTCTGGGTAGCAAGTTGCCATGTCCATTATCGTTAATAAATGAATGTTACCTTGGGAAGTCCTAGGCAATAGGCCTACAATGTCCACTACCACCCGAGTAAAAGGATTCTCGAAGACGGGCAAGGGCACCAGAGGATGTACAGGCACCTTCTGATTGGGTTTTCCTGTCATCTGGCAGGTGTGACACACTCTACAAAACTCCACTACTTCTGCACGCATTCCTGGCCAGTGAAAGTGGGCTCTGATTCTGTCTAGAGTTTTTCTCACACCTAGGTGTCCTGCCAATGGTATACAATGTGCCATTTCCAAGATATCTCTACGACAAGGTTTGGGGACTACTACTTGATGGACGTGCATTGCATTCTCTATCATCTTTCTGTAGCTCTACCAGGCCACTAGGAAAATTTGGAGGAGTTTCATGGTCATCGTTAGGGTCAAGATGAGCCATAAAGGTGTCAGATAAAGCCACCTCAGTCACATCATCAGTTGGAGCGTCATTCACACTCTCATCATCCCTTTCATCAACTCTTACAATCGGTACATTTCTGTCTGAGGGAACTGCTACTTGAGACATTGAACGTGTGACAGCACACACAGGGAAAACTGTTGGCATCTCCTTTTCGAGCTCACCGGTTAGTGGCTCGTTAACAGGGGAAAGTGACAAAATGGGGTCTGGTCGGACCTTCTCACCTGCTACATCATTCCCAAAAAGGAGTGTTACCCCGGGCACAGGGATATCTTGGGACCTACACAAAGCTATGGTGGCCTCACCCTGTAGTAACTCACATTCAATTTCGCCTTTTACCAAGTATGCATAAAATTGGCCTCCAGCACCTCTCATTATAACTGGTTCGCCAGGTGGACACTCAGTGTAAGGATTCACCATGAGGGTGCTAGTAGAACCTGTGTCTCTCAGAATTTTTACCTCATGCATGCAACCATTTAATCTCACGTTGCCAGATGAAATAAAGGGACGGTAACTGTCCTGCACTGATGGTGAAATTATTATTGGCTTAACCCTAGTGGGTTGCACCACGCATGCTACTACATCCCTGTCTAGATGGTTAACGTTAGCTGCTAGGTACTCCTTCTGTCGGGAGTCCTGTATTAACCTCTGAAGTGCGCATGGGGGGTATGAGACACCACACTCTTGTGCTGACGTATTTGAGCTGTTCCCATCAATAACATCGTTATTTTACCATAAATAGCATTAATACTTATCCATATGCGCCTATTATAGGTTGATTATAAAGGTATTAACCTGTTACAACAATAAAACAAGTGGAAACAGCGTTTGGATGGTCAAAGTCGGCGATACAGGCCGGGAGTTACATAATGTATGGCTGAGGCAACCTCCCTTCCCACCACTTTTCTCCACGTCTGGAGAGAGACTGTCGATCGATACGCTCTCTCTCTCTCTTGCACTCGCTTGCTAACAGTGATGACAATGCCCTGCTTGCAACTCGCTAATGTTAGCACAAAAATATACCACAGAATAAGGGAATAACAGGGAAAGTAGGTGATAACTGAAGGAGGTGAGGAAAGTGGGGAAGGAGGGGAGGTGGAGGAGTGATATTTGGCATGGCCCAGGGGCAATAAAAATAAAAAAAATATAAAGATTTTTTTTTTTTTTTTTTTTTTTTGGGTGTTTTAAATGGATTTTTTTTTCCCCTTACTCTTAACACCTTACGAGCGGCCTATGCGGTTTATTTATATGTACCGCACAGCGGGGTGTTTTTAGCCAAAATAGGGCTGTTTACGTGATCATTTTCATGCCTAAATAAGACCCAGAACATAAAACAAGTACCTATCCCTGAAAGGGCATAAACAGAGCTTTCGAATGACACCATAACGATCCTTGTATGATGGATAGTTTTCTTGCAATACCCGTGCAACGCGAGTGCAAAAAGCAGGTAATTCGGTACTTTCGGTACATAATTGAGTATGTAGCGAGTGAGAGAGGGAGGAGGGAGCTGATATTTGTGTCAGTAGGTTCGCCGCGGTGGTCTGGAGCAGTCATACGCTCGCTAGTCTCCTGCCACCACTTGTCTCTCTCTCTCAGCCACATTACGTGCTGAAATTGCCACTCGACCTATGTCGAGCGCCGCCACATAGTCCAGCTTTATTTAACTCGACTTATGTTGCTTGCCGCTAATTAAGGGTTAAGAGTCTTCCCGCAGTCCGCCGGGGGAACTCTTAACCTCTGAAGTGCGCATGGGGGTAATTGGAAACGTCCCCCTGTGCTGACGTATTTGAGGTGTTTCCGTCACTAAAATATTCATTGTGCCATTAATAGCATTAATACTTATCCATATGCGCCTATTATGGGTTGATTATAAAGGTATTAACCTGAAACAACAATAAAACGAGTGAAAACAGCGTTTGGATGGTCAAAATCGGAGATATAGCCCGCGAGTTGTATAATGTATGGGTGAGGCAATCTGCTTTCCCGCCAATTTCCCCCAAGGCCACTGAGACACAGTCGATCGATACTCTCTCTCTCTCTCTTGCACTCGCTTGCTATCAGTGATGACCACACCCTCCAATCGGATTTCTAATGTTAGCACGAAAATATACCTCAGAATAAGGGAATAACAGGGAAAATAGGTGATAACTGAAGGAGAGGAGGAAAGTGGGGAAGGAGGGGAGGTAGAGGACTGAGATTTTGCATGGCCCAGGGGCCAATTTTTTTTTTTTTGTTTTTTTGTTTTTTTTTTGTTTTTTTTCCGATGTCAAAAGTTGATTTTTTTTTTCTCTGACTCTTAAGAGTCTCCCCGCAGTGCGCCGGGGGAACTCTTAAGAGTCTCCCCGCAGCTCCCGGGTTAAGAGTCTTCAGGCAGTTCCCGGGTTAAAGGAAGTTTTAGTGCTAGGTACTCCTTCTGTCGGGAGTCCTGCATTAAAGGCACATATGGAGTTTGAGATACAACTGTCTGCCCCGATCTCTCGGTTCTTTCCTTGGCCCAGCACTGATAAGCTAGGTGGCCTCTCTTGCCACAAAAAGTACATACTTTAGGGGATACGGGAATGTTCCCTCTTTGAGCATTACTATTACTTTGGGCCCCACCTCCGTTACCATTGCCCTGAGTCGCATTTTTAGTTGGGGGAACAATTCTATTTTGGCTAGCTGGGGAAGACGTTACAGGCTTGTGACTGGGTCTGTCAGATCTGTGATTGGGATACTTAGAATTAGAACTAGAATTATCGTAGGGCTTCTTTCCACAAAATTTGTTGTTGAGCACGTATGTGTCAGCCATGTCAGCGGCGTCGGCAAGATAATCTACCTTTTTCCCGCTCAAATGATAGGCTACAGAAGAATCAATTTTCCATAGGAAATTTTCTAACAGGACCAACTCCTTCAGATCGTTGTAGCTTGTGACTTTCTTACTCTTGACCCAATGATTGAAAGTTTTAGTCATGGTCCTGGCAAATACCTTGTGGGTTTCTTCTACTTTCTTCTGGTTTTTACGGAAAGATTGCCTGTAAGCCTCAGGCTGTAATTGATAGGTTTTTAGGATAGCTTCTTTGAGATTGTCATAATCCTGCCTAACCTCTGCTACTTCTGACAAATACGTGGCTCGAGCCTGCCCGGTCAAAACAGTTTGTAACATAAAAGGCCATTGATCTCTTGTCCACCTCATACCTCCAGCAACTAATTCCTCAAACAAAACAAAGAAATCCTGCACATGATCCTCAGTGAAAGGTGGAATGACACTGGTCATAGTCAATCCCAGAGGGGGAGCAATTAAGGGAGCATTTGTATTGACATTTAGTTGAGCTATACGATATTGACATTGATATTGTTCGGTCGTTGCTCTGGCTTGTTCGGCATTTATTCTGGCTTGTTCGGTCTTTATTCTGGCTAGTTCTAGTTGGAATACTTGATCAACGGTAAAACCAGGTGGCAATTGTTCATCAAGTTGGCTAGGTTTACTCGGGATCCCACCAACTGCTCAGTCACCCTCCCCGCCTTCTACAGGGAACAGGTGGGATATTATGGTCTGAGCCACCTCTACTTTGGACATGTTTGTGTGAGGTTCTTTACTCCGATGACACCGTGTTGAGGTGGATCTTCAGTAGGCCTCTCTGTGATGAATAATGTTTGTAGAAAACTGCCACCACTAATAGTTTATAGACATATTAGGAGTCTGGAATCAATCAACCCATGCGATCAGCCTTTCCTTTATTTGTTGTATAAGTATGCAGGAACACAGTCAGGAATCAAATCAGGTGTGAAATGATGAAGTGGTGAGAATGGTGAAAGGGGGTGTGTGAGAGCGTGGTGAGTGGACCTCCGCCCTCGACTCGTGTCTGTCGAGTTCTCCTGTGTGATCGCCGTCATGCCTAGGTTCAACCGCACCTCGCCTTCCAAGAATGCATAACCAATGATGAAAGCGTGAATAATCCTGAATGACGAGTGAATAATAATACATGACGAGTGAATAATCGTGCATAACTCCAGTCCAGGGGTCTCCTGGTGTTTAGGTTAGCAAGTCGTTAATATAGGAACGAAATGATTAATCAGCATGTTTACCTTAGCTATTGATAAGGACACCTGTGGTCTTGCCTCTGGACCACAGCTAACAGCTCCTTGTACAGGCATATACAAAAGTCGTGTCACAAGTATGAATTGAGTTATGAGTTGTCTAAATATGAGTGAAAGGATCGTATAACATTTGAGACAGTTAACTGGAGATGTGAGGCAAGCACTTTCAGTTCGGATTTTGACAGACGGTCAATATCAGGGGCTGTAGGTTCTGATTCTATGTAAACTCGAGCATCTTCGTCATTAATTATATCAGGCATGATTAATTAAAATGTAAAACTTGCAAACCAAACAAACCAAAACTGGGACAAAGTCAAACCAAATAATCAAAATCGCTATGTGGAAACAACGCCCACCAAAATGAAAATCACTAAATAAAAGAACACAATCCACCACATAGGGTGCACATTACCACATGAGCAAGTTAATCTGTTTCCCAAGCAAACTAATCGCACATATAACAACGCACTATCGTCACGTTAAAGGAAGTAGTCAAGTTTGGGAAGTCCGGGACGTTCTGGCAAATTTTACTAAACTCTGCATGAATAAAGAAACTACATGTTAAATGTCAAAATATTATTTAAAATCAAATTTGCAACATGACAAGACATTAACAATAGTACAAAATACAAATATTGATAAGATATCTATACTATTACAAAATAATATAAAATACAGTACAGCACTCACTAACGATAGTGCTATCGGGTAGGTACCTGTAAGCATAGCATGCCTCAAGTGACCCCTATCAATAACTACCCTACAAATATCCTACATTTATAGCACAAATAAACTAAGGAAATCGCAAAAGTAAGCAATTGATACTATCGACAATGAATACATATAATATAAAGACAAATAATTGCAAAATATGAAGTAACAACAGATTTAAACAAAGAGTACTCTTTTAACAAGAACAATCAATTTAAAAAATCATCAATATTAATATTAATAATAGAAAAAGAAAAAGAAAAAGATAAACAATAAATACAGACCAAAAAGTAAGCAGAGGTTATACAAGAAACTTCAAGTTAAAAATGCTTGATTAAAATTATTGATGTCAAATTTTAGAATAGTCACAATAATTGACCCTAAAAAGATTAAATTTATGGAACAATTTACTTGCCTCAAAACCTCTGTCCACCTAGCTCTAGCCCAAAAGTCATCTACTTTAGTGCAGATTTTACAAAATCTTATTAATTGGTAATAAAAACAATTATAAGTTATTTTACTATCGATATTACTACTAGGGAAAGGAAAGTTTATTACGTTAAAATTAAAATCATCTACTTTGTGATATACTTTAAGTATGCACTGTTCATTAACAATCTCTATATTTATATCAAGAACATTTTCAACTTTATAATTTACGTTACATTGTGTGAGGGGAATAGAATTAGGGTAAATAAGTTTAGCAACTTGATTAAAATTTAACAAATTGCAAACGAGAATATCGTCAATATATCTACTATTATTACTTAACAATTTAGCAAGTGCTAACTTTTCTGGGATTTTATTTTTCTTGCTACTGTCAACTAAGTCTTTTATATATTTTATTTCTAAAGCAAGCAAGAATAAGTCTGCAATTAAAGGGCTAGCATTTCCACCCATAGGAATTCCTAATATTTGTTTGAAAATGTACGGCCCGAATCTAACATAAGTATTGAAAAGGAGGAATTTAAGGGCATCTTTAAGTTTAGTTCTATCAAAATATACAGAACTAGAGGGAGTAGAGCTAAGTGATGCATTATTAAAATATGTATACACATTTATGAAATAATTACCATTCCTAACGAACCTGTCAAAGTGCAAATCTATAATAAAGCAAAGCTCTGAATATACTAAATCTAAAGGCAAATTGGTATACAAAGTTGAAAAGTCGAAGCTATGTACCGAGGTAACTTTCGGCATGGTATTTATTTTATCAATAACTTCTAACGAATTGTCAACACTCCAATAATAGTTAATGCCAGTTCTTCTCATGATGGTATTACAATATCTTTTATGAGTACTTTTAATGTATTTTAAGCAATTTACGACTTGTTCTGATAGAGTTTTAGTGGTAGCAAATTTTGCTCCGGCAATAAAGCGATATTTATAAGGTCTTTTATGAAATTTAGGTAACATGTATAATTTTGCAATGCACTTGTTCTTATCAGAAAGTTTAATATCAAATGTTATATTTGTCTTGGTATGTTCTTCGATTAAGTTATCAATATTCAGATTATTTTAAATTTCATAAACAGAATTACCGCAAATATTTTTACGTAATATGTTACCCTTAATACCTAATTCTTTTTTCATGTTTTCAAGATAAAATTTCTTACATGTGAAGCTATAATTATTGCTGGCTTTATCTACTGTAGTGATTACAAAATGTTTATGTAAATTTATTAAATCAGCTTTAAGCTTATTATAATTATAGTCTATAAAATCTGAAAGATTAAATTCATTTTTAAGCGAGAAAATTTTATTTCTAATTAACTTAATTAATAATTTAGACCATGCTTCTAGTTCTCTCGCATCGCAGCACGCAATTTTTAACAATTTATCTTTTAATTTATTGACTGAAAAAAACAATATCTTTTAAAATTATGTCCCATGTTACTTTATTACTCCCTATTCTAAATTTAAACCCTTTACGACATAGCTCCGCTAATTTGTCGCTTGCAAAATGTTTAACTAGTTCTACATCACCTGTTAATATGTGACATATCGGACTATAAATGAACTTTGCTAGTGCATCACGTCTGCTAGCTGGCATATCCAGGACTCTTTCACACACGCATTTATTATTATTGAAAATATCATTATCTGAAAGATTTCCTAAAACTTTATTATAATTACAAATAATAGACCCAACAGGTCGTTCATATGAATACACTATTAATGGTTTGAAATCTTTACAACCATCTGGTAACATGGACTTAACTTTCTTTGAATTAATAAGACTGTTAACATTAATTTTGTCTAAAATATTAGAGGAATAATTTAAAGTGGACATGACTTTATCTTTAATACGGTTATCTTTGGATTTCTTAGAATTAGCTCTAACATATCCCATAAAAGCAAAGACTATATTCTTAAATTTATTTGTGAAATTATGTTTATTGTTTAGAATATTTTCTATAAAAGGAGCAAAACTTTTCTTTTGTAGGCCTTGCAATGAATCTTTTAATTTTTTAATTCCGAAATTTCGATATAATGAATATAAATTATTAACAATAATTTTAATATCAGACCTGTTTTTCTTTTTATTAAATGTATTTAGTCTTCTATTACCGTGTCTACCAGGTCTTCTGTTTAAAACAGGAAAGTTAAAATATGGGTTATTAAAATCGTATTTTAATAAATCTTTATACAAAATGTTGCCTACATTTTTTATTTGATTGTTAAGTCCAAATGGATAGATGGTCATTAATTTTCAAATCCAATAATTTTCTCTATCTAAAACATTTTGATTACTTTGAACAATTTCTATAATTTTGTATTTACAATCAAATTTAGTACAATCTGTGTTAAAATGCTTATATAGAAGAATCTTGGAGTCGATGCCGTTCTTAATTCCTGATCTATGCCCGTAGGCTCTTTCTCTTAACCCTTAATTAGCGCCTCACCACATAAGTCGAGTTAAATAAAGCTGGACTATGTGGCGGTGCTCGACATAGGTCGAGTGGCAATTTCAGCACGTAATGTTGCTGAGAGATAGAGACAAGTGGTGGCAGGAGACTAGCGAGCGTATGACTGCTCCAGACCACCGCGGCGAACCTACTGACACGAATCTCAGCTCCCTCCTCCCTCTCTCACTCGCTACATACTGAATTATATGGGGAAAGTACCGAATTACATGCTTTTTGCACTCGCGTTGCACGGTTATTGCAAGAAAACTAGCCATCATAAAAGGATCGTTATGGTGTCATTCGAAAGCTCTGTTTATGCCCTTTCAGGGATAGGTACTTGTTTTACGTTCTGGGTCTTATTTAGGCATGAAAATGATCACGTAAACAGCCCTATTTTGGCTAAAAACACCCCGCTGGGTGGTACATATAAATAAACCGCATAGGCCGCTCGTAAGGTGTTAAACATTGCTCCGTCTTTCCAACATATTGTATACCACAATATTTGATTTTTGAAGTAGTGAAACGGTAATGAAACTGAGTGAAACTGTATTAAACGAATCCTGGCAAGGTCGCCACTCTTCGGTTACGTATATTGATTCTCAAGTGGTTAACTTGATGAAACTAGATAGCACACATATATATATTAAGGTATCAATCAGCTGAAGGCAAAACGAAAGTAAAATCTAATAAAATTATTTCCTGTTGTTGCTTCCTTTCCTTTTGGATCTTAGGACTTGGTATCCTTTATTGACTGATACTCTTTAATTATGGAAAAATACTGAAACTAATTAAAGTCATGTAGTATTTATAAAGAATTATTATTTAACCGAAGCTTAGTAGGCTATGGTTATGAACCGAATAAGTTATATCTATTAATTATATATCAAGTCTTGAAAGATAAATATTAAGGTAAGAATATTTCTGTCTCTTACCCTTTTTTAAATAAATAGATAGTTTTCTTATATCATGTCCTTTTATTTATATTTAATGTAGTTATTATTCTTGGTTCTTGTCTTACGTTAATAGTATTATATTATTATTATCAGGATTAATATCAAAGTCACATAAAAAGTTAGATATATTAATAATTAGATAAATGTATTTTTTTAACCACGTAACATTGAGGTTTTATTATGAGTAAATTAAGTTACAGGATGCTTCATAGATTCGATTCAGGTCTCACTCAAATAATATGAAAAGCAAAACTAATATTTTGAAGCTAAAAGAATTTTCTTCAGCTTAGGAAATCACTAGAAGTAACATTAAAACAGCCATGTTAGTCTAAGGCGATATTACTAATATGAGACAATAGTATCACCGTTTTTGTTCTTACCAGCAATGTAAGCTTAATTAAAAGAAAATTAAAGAACTCGCAAGTATTAATATAAAACAATAGTATTACTTTTATCATAACCCAATTACTTAAAGAGTTGCTTTAGTCCACAAGTCAGTCAACTAAAATAGTTAAGTACATAATAGAAGCGTTAACGTTAATTCCCAATCACATATCTCACTAACCAACATAAGTGTTTACACCGAACACACTTAACACACACTTATATAATATGACTGACAGTCACAATCCCATTATAATACTTCACCCCGGTCTTCCTCCAGCTGCTAATTGTTCACCGTCCCAACTCCAAATGTGACTGACTTGAATGCCCACTAATCGGGTCTTATATACTATGCAATGATGGTGTAGGAACGAATCAGGAGGCGGGGATGGTGCGCGCCCCAATCACAGCTCCTCTAGTTGCGTAGCAGATGCGTGGTCCAATGGTATCGATGATCGTCATAGCGTCGGGTCATCGAAGTAGTTTACAGGGTCCGAAATGAGGGGCCAGATTGTGTAATGACGTCAATCACCCATCAAATTTCCCCCCCCCCCCCCATATGACACACGCAGGTGTGAAGGCTTGTTTGCTGGTATGCGGACGAGCTAGTTTCCTCGCTCGCTGGTCTGCTTCGCCGCCCGGGTAATTCGGCACTCCTTCAACTCTTAACTCTAACTCTTAAATAAACACATACAGGGCTCCGTATGTCAGAACATTCATCTACGTAAATGTATAATTATAATCTACTGATACGGCCTGTACATTAATTTACCTGACAGAAGTAAGTGTTCTTAAGATTCAAAAGACCATCATGTTATAAGGACTATATTCATTTGGGAGTTTTTGGATTTTCACCTTTATAAAAGAGTCTGCTGTATCATTCGAACCAATTAACAGCTCACGGTCATTTTTGCTTCACCACCCATCTGCTTCGAATCACTTCGCTTGATCAGAGAATCATTTGAATCATTTGAATTTCATCAGAGGTTACTTGTGCAGCTTTTATCATTTGAAAGTCAGTTCTCATCTAGCAATGGCAACGGAATCTCTTAACACCTTACGAGCGGCCTATGCGGTTTATTTATATGTACCGCCCAGCGGGGTGTTTTTAGCCAAAATAGGGCTGTTTACGTGATCATTTTCATGCCTAAATAAGACCCAGAACGTAAAACAAGTACCTATCCCTGAAAGGGCATAAACAGAGCTTTCTAATGACACCATAACGATCCTTTTATGATGGCTAGTTTTCTTGCAATAACCGTGCAACGCGAGTGCAAAAAGCATGTAATTAGCCACTTTCCCGATACAATTCCTTATATAGCGAGTGAGAGAGGGAGGAGGGAGCTGGGATTCGTGTCAGTATGTTCGCCGCGGTGGTCTGGAGCAGTCATACGCTCGCTACTCTCCTGCCACCACTTGTCTCTCTCTCTCAGCAACATTACGTGCTGAAATTGCCACTCGACCTATGTCGAGCGCCGCCACATAGTCCAGCTTTATTTAACTCGACTTTTGTGGTGAGCCGCTAATTAAGGGTTAACCCGGAATGTGGTGGTGGTATAAGGTGGTAATATCGGGATTTCAACCATTGCATCACGAACTGTGTAACACCTCGCTGCTTTTGTCAGGTTTTTATAGTTCTGTGTTTAGGTTTAAGTGTAATATTGCTAGAATATTAGTGTTGTGAAGAAGACCTATTTTTCGTTAACCCACGGAACCCCAGCGCCACAGCGTATGCGTCGGCAATGTATGTAACGCTAAACCCCAGCACCGCATAGGTTGCGTCCGCTACTTTGAAATAATTTACTCTTGTCCTATGGTAGCTAGAGGCCTGAGGATGGGAAACTACCTTATGATGTTGCCGGGTGAGTAAGGGTGGATGGGGAAAGCCAGCTTACCCACTTATCCCACCGCCATTTTTGTGCTTATTTATTCTTATCCTATGGTAGCTAGAGGGTTCAAATTCATATGGGATATGCCTTATGATGTTGCCCAACTGTGGCAATACTTATCAAATGACAATACCCAAGTCCCGCCGCGGTGGGGAGTGGACGGACTGGGTGTCCTCCCACCTCCCTCCTAGCCCAGTTACCTTGTTTACCTCGTCGCCTCGCTATGTTTATCACTCCCCTAACGCTTCCCATAACATAATTGACTCCCCACCAAGTGGGGAAGAGGATCAGGAGGAGGATGACACAGCCAGGTCATGGTAGGGGTAAGAAGAGACGAGATAGTGTGTCATGTTGCTACGTACACAGCAAGTTTATGTGTATAATGGTCCTCCCCCACTCACCCTGCCTTCACCACCACTTCCCCAGTCTCCCCACTAAGAATACGTCAAAACCCATATTTCTAAGTCAAAGGTGCCTAAAACAATGTGTAACACTCATATTCTAACTATAAAATATACGGTCAAGTATAAAATAAAAAAACAGAGTACGTGAGAGAGGCATAATAAAAGTGAGAGTGAGTGAAGGGGAGGTCTGGTGTCATTCAGCTGGTTAGTGTGTATGTGCGTGAGTGCATGAACAAGGTGGCCGCCAGCCCGCTAGTCGTCATGGTAACCATGGACGCGTGCGAGTCTTGCCACACCCTCCACACTTATAAAACTTGAATCTATGCACTTATCACACTGTAACTTTACTTACAATGACAATATTTGATACATGTTACTAATATCTGAACTATGAAGGCACACATGATGCTCGGGTGGTGTAAATAACCGTCACTCGAAAATTGGACGCATCGTACATATGCCATGCTGCCGCGCTCAGCTGTGTGTAGCGGGCGGGAAGCTTGAAGGCCGCCCGGCATCAGCTGAGGACTGAGGCTGGCCTCCCCCCCCCCCCCCATAGGAGCCCCAGATGACCGAGGCGAGTGTTTTTTTGTGTGTTATTCTTCATTTCTCTCCTATTTTATCTATCTAAAAAAAAAAAAAAGGCCAAATCAGCTGGTCTCTCAATGTACATTTATTCAAAACTAGCTGGGGTTCAGTGGGTTAACTAATTATTTAATATCATAAATATGGTTAATTTCGTTCATACATATTATTTAATATTTAAATATATACTTGCTTTGATTAGTCTTTAAAATTAATTCTTTGTTAGTTTAATTTTGGTATTAATTCACTAAACTTTCTGAATTTGTTTTTACTTGTATAACTATGGGTTTACTTTTGTATTAATAAACTAAACTTTATATATTTGTCTTTACTTGTCTTTATCCATATATTTATTATAGTCACTACTCGCGACAATAGTAGAGTATGTTGTGTCCCTTACTTGTTAAAACTGCAGTGTTCCTAGACTATCCTCATAGCTTCATTAGGTCATTTTACCATTTAATATCTTGGCGGTTGACAAGTGAAGGACGTAACATATGGGGGCCTGTCCGGGAAGTTCTCTTCTTCACACTCTGTATTGTAGAATATTGTAGAATGTCCGGGAAGTTCTCTTCTTCACACTCTGTATTGTAGAATATTGTAGAATGTCCGGGAAGTTCTCTTCTTCACACTCTGTATTGTAGAATATTGTAGAATGTCCGGGAAGTTCTCTTCTTCACACTCTGTATTGTAGAATATTGACTTAATTGACCCTACTATCGGTCTTATGTGCATACAAAATTCTCAGGTAAAGTTTTCTTAATTAGTTGGTCTTAAAATATATTTGTTTCCCGAAAATCGTATAGGAATATTCTCAACTGGCCATTGTTAATGTTTCTTGCCTTGCCTGAGTAATCACTGTTGTGACTGTAGTTGTTTCCTTGCCTTACGTCCCTCCCCATAGTTATTTGTTAATCTGTACAAAAACTCTAGGAGTATTCCACCCCACGTTGCCAATCCGAGACTCATTCCAATCTACGAGCCAATCAAAGACTCTTCATGCTATAATTAATTTTACGTAAGTAAGCCTCAACTCGGTTGTACTGTGACCACTTCCTAAATTTGTATTAAAGTAAAATGCTGACATCTTCTAGTGCATATCAGTGGAAATGTTGCCCGATCTTCAGCTTCATCGGCACTTTACAATTTTGAAGTCCTAAATTATTAAGTCTATAATTATGTTAACATATTTTTACTCTAGTTTGCAAATCTGGGTGCTATTCTGGTGTAGAAGAATCCCCATGTTATTTTCTATATGGGTCCTGCAAGGTTAATTTGTGAGGAAATATCGATGTAGCTGTTACGAAATTGTAGACTTTTATTAGTGTTAAAATACTGAATTTATTCAACCTTACTTCACAACAACTTTAAATTCTTTATAATTTACTCGCTTTTAGAACCTCTATTTTTGTTGTTTTAGTTTTCTATGTGAGTGAGGGATGCAAAAGGCAGAATTGCCTATAGCGAGTGCCTCCCCCAAAGTTGAAGGAGTGACAGGGCCAAAATCAAGGGACGTTAGAGCCAAAATGCCTGGACACACGGAGTTTGAAGCAATTTAAGTCATAGGAAGAGGGAAAGGAAAGACTGATTCTGGGAGAGAGTTCCAGAGCTCAGCTGTTGAATAGAAGAAAGACAGAGTAACGTTTCACTCTTGGGTTAGAGAGTTGCACAGAGTAGGGGTGGGATTGTGTTGCAAGATGGGTACCACGTGCCCTACGTAAAGGAGGTGGTATACACTGGGAAAGCTCTGAGGAACACTGATTATTATAGTAGCGATAGAATAGCGAGAGAGAAGCAACGTTGCGGCGAAGAGAGAGAGATTGCAGAGAGTTGGTGAGTGGACGGGAGTTAATGATACAAAAGGCCTTCCTTTCAATTTTGTCTAGGAGAGCGGTGTGAGAGGAACCTCCCAACACATGTGAACAATACTCAATACAGTACAAGGACGCACTATGCCGCTGTACAGAGCAAGAAGCTGAACAAGGGTAAAGAACCCCCTAAGGCGGTTGAGCACACCCAGCTTCTGGGAGGCTGCCTTAGCAAGACTGGTAATATGGTCCTTCCAACTGAGAGCAAAAGAAAGAGACACCAAGAATATTGAGAGAAGATGAAGGATTGATTTTTGTATTGTTGAAGAATAAGGGATAGTCCGCAGGGAGTTCCTGACGGGTAGATAGATGGAGAAATTGGGTTTTGGAAGCATTAACCCTTAAAGAGCGGCGGCGGACTTAAGTCCGCCTCCAATTTGCAGCAAGTTAGGAGCATTATTAAGGCTTTTAAAGGGTTAAAATCGAGTGCAAATGGCCAGGAGCGCAGCGGGCCAGACAGCCGACTCCCAGGGCTTACCGCCGCCCATTAACTCATGTTCCCTGTGTTCTCGAGAGGCCGGCAGTGTAGCCAGTAGTGAGCATAGCTGGGAAAAATATGCCGCTATACGCTAAACTCCCATGTTACTGGTATCACTGTATGAGAACCACGAGTGCTACGTAGCTCGTTCTGGTCTCATTTTGAAGCTTTTAGCGCCTAGTTTTTTGCTGAATACATTATTTTCTGTTCATGCAGATACTTGATTTATCATTCAGGAGGGCCTGAATATGCCCAAATAAGCCCAAAACCCCCCGCTAGACAAGGGTTAAAGGTAACTAAGTTTTCTCTGCCCCAATTGGAGATTGTAGTTAGATCAGAATTTAAGTGTTCTATGGCTTCATTCCGTTTGTCGTTGAGGAATTGCTGGCTTGGACATTCTGAAAAACTAATTGAGTAGTGTAAGGTTGAGTCGTCTGCGTATGAATGGATGGGAGTTGAGTTAAAATTGAGAAGGTCGTTTATAAAAATTAGAAAGAGAATAGGAGATAGGACAGAACCCTGAGGAACACCAGAGTTTATAGGGTGAGGAAGTGAGCGATGGCCGTCCACAACCGCAGCTATGGAACGGCCGGAGAGGAAATTAGAGACAAAGGCACAGATGGAGGGATAGAAACCGAAGGAGGGTAGTTTAGAAATTAAAGATTTGTGCCAGACTCTACTGAAGGCTTTCGATATGTCTAGTGCAATAGAAAAAGTCTCACCGAAGTCCCGAAAGGAGGATGACCAAGAGTTAGTAAGATATGAAAGAAGATCACCAGTAGAGCGACCCTTAACCCTTTATTGGCGGGGCCCGACTTAAGGCGGTCTAGAGAACCAAGGACTATGTGGCGGGGCCCGACTTCAGGCGGTATGCAATTTTGAGCACATAATTGGCTCTGAGAGAGAGACGAGCAGTGGGAGGAGCGTAGGTTGGCTCTGACCGTTCGGCACGGCTCCCGCGCCGCGACTGCCCTCCCCTCCACACACATCCACACCCACTACCTCGCTAGACAGGGAATTATGTAAGGAAATTACCATATTTTAGGGATTTTTCCTTCGTGTTGCACGATCGTTGCAGGAGAACCCGTGGTCGTAGAAGGATGGTTCTGGTGTCATTGGAAAGCTCAATTAACGCCCTTTCACGGATACATAATTGTATTACGCTCTGGCTCTTGTTTATGCATGAAAAAGAGCACGGAAATAAGTTCGTTTAGGTTAAAACTACCCGCTTGGCAGGTAGTAGAAGTTACAGACCTAGCCGCTCGAGGAGTGTTAAGGAAGCCATACTGGCGCTCTGAGAGCAGATTATGAGAAGATAAATGCTTAAGAAATTTGGAAGCAAGAATAGTTTAAAAAACTTTAGAAATACAAGAGATGAGGGCAATTGGACGATAGTTGGAGGGTTGAGAGCGGTCACCCTTCTTTGGGACAGGTTGAATGAGAGCAAAGTTCCAGCATGAAGGGAAGACGTTAGAGGATAGACAGAGACGAAAGAGTTTGCCTAGGCAGGGAGTCAGCACGGAAGCACAGTTTTTGAGTACAACAGGAGGAACACCGTCCGGACCGTACGCCTTATTATTATTAAGCCCAGAGAGGGTAGAAAGTACATCTTTAGAAGAGATTAGGATATTAGGCATAAGTAAGAGAGAGGAGGGTGGAGAGGGAGGTATAGCACCGGAATCATCCAAGGTGGAGTTTCTAGCAAAAGTTTGAGCGAAGAGTTTAGCTTTGTCAGAGGTTGAAGTGATGGTTGTACCATCAGAGTGGGAAAGGGGAGGGAAAGACGAGGAAGAGAAATTGTTGGAGAGGTTTTTGGCTAGATGTCAGAAAGCTTGGGAAGAGCTAGAGTTGTATAGTTCAGTGCATTTATTATTGATGAAAGAGTGCTTGGCAAGTCGAAGAACAGATTTGGCTTGATTCCGGGCAGAAAAATAAGAAGAATGATGATATTCTAGTTAATTGGTTGGAACCATTTGTCAGTGTTAAGTCTGATTTTGATGTCAATACCTTTGTTGCCAACCCTTCCGTGGATGCTTTGTTGTCTGCCCACCCACGCAAAGATGATCTTAAATTCATAGCTACCCACTTTAAGCTTCAGTTTACATCAGACATAACCAAAGCTAGAATTAGGAATTTTATTTTGAAGCATATGAATGTATATTTCGATGATTCTCATTCATTCACTTCTGACAATGGAGATGCGAAAACCCTCTTAGAACTAGATTTTTTTTAGAATTGAAACTCATAAACTCGCCTCACAAGAGAAAGCGCTAGAGACAGTAGAGAGAGCTAGAGAGACAGGAGAAAGATCTACAGAGGAGAATGGGCGTCAAAGACAGCATGAGCTGCAGATACTTGAAATGAAAAGACAATGTGCTAGTGTAGGAGCGTCCGATCACTTTGATCTGAGCAAATGTACAAAACTAATAACCTCTTTCTCTTAATCTAATCCTGATGGCTTTTTCCGTGAGTTGGAGTCAGTTGCTACATATTTTAAGTGGCCTAATCCACATTGGATCTGGTTAGTTAAACCCAAACTAACTGGAAAGGCTGTGAAAGTGTGTGAGGGCTTACAAACTGACACAACCTATACTGAATTGAAAGAAGCCATCCTAGTCTCTTACTCAATCACCCCTGAGGGTTACAGACAGGCATTTCGGAATCTGTCAAAGCTAAATCATGAGACCTTTGCAGAGTTCGCTTCGGAAATATTAAGATAATTTAAAAAGTGGATAAAATCGGCTGATAACACTTTTGACGGGTTAGTAAATCTTGTGGTATTTGAGGAATTTAAGAGAATGGTTCCATACCAGGCTATGCTACATCTGATAGATAAGGAGGAAAATTATCTTGTAAAAGCAGCGAGGTTAGCAGACGTGTTTGCAGTAGTTCACCGCCACACTCTTGGGGATAGAACAAAAGTTGCTTCTGCCTCTGTACAGTCTTCTGCAGGATCTAAATCAGGATCTGGATATAAGCCTTATGAGCTGCGCCAAATGGCTACTCATAGTCAAATTTCCTGCTGTAGATTTTGTAAGAAGGAAGGTTATGGCATCAAGGAATGCCCAGATCCTAGGTGTAGAGTTGCCAAGCAAAATACTTTCACAAAGCCAGTAGCTTCGATTAATGTATCAAATACCCCTAGTGACTTGTTTAAGCCTTTCAGATCCCATGGTTCAGTATCTGTCAATCCCCAGTCTGAAAAGCATCCTGTTCGAATTGTCAGGGACACTTGTGCGCAAACAGTCCTAACTGATAACCTGATATTCAGAAATGCTTCACCGGGGAGAAGGTCTATCTTGATGTAATCAAATTCAGAACACCTGTCCAATTAGCAAAGATTTACCTAGATAGCGACTTGGTTAAAGGTTCGGTCACTGTGGGTGTAACTGACGCTCCTGTTCCCATTCCTGATGCAGACATCCTTTTTGGAAATTATTTAGCAGGAAGTTTGGTAGTTCCTAGGCTGAAGGTTCAGGATTCTCCCTCTACTCAAAATCTTACCAAAGATCTTGAAATGGAACAACCTAATCTTTTCCCGGCGTGTGCGGTTACTCGTGCTCAGACTCGGCACAGTGAGAACACTGAGATGGTTGACCCTCCACAGAATAAACCTCCCACTTGTAGCATAGTATCTGACCTAATGTCACCTGACCAACTGGTAAAGTTGCAACATGAAGATCGTACTATTTCAAAACTTCATGAGTTAGCTGTAGACAAGGAAGACCTAGTTAAATACCATTCCTATGATTTATCAAGGGAACATTTTGATGAGATACTATAGACCACCTGAACTTTCTGCCGAGGACACCTGGGCTGAAAGTCCCAAAGTTGTATTGCCTTCTTCATTCAGAGACAAAGTCCTAGAGGTCGCTCATGAAGGGTTTTGTGGACATATGGGTATAAAGAAAACTTACCTTAAGCTTCTCAATTCATTTTTTTGGCCAGGGATGAAGAAAGATGTGACACAATTTGTAAATTCTTGTCACATTTGTCAAATAACTGGAAAGCCAAATCAAACTATACCCCCCCTTTCCCTTACAGCTAATTCAGGTTCCTTCAGAGCCCTTCAAGAAAATCATCATAGACTGTGTTGGTCCCTTACCTAAAACAAAAAAAGGTAACTAACACATTTTGACTGTTCTGTCTTACTAAAAGCTATCCTGAGGCTCTCCCGTTATGGCCCCCATACACGTAGAGTTTGGCCTTCCGGTCAGCGGAATGGGGGCGGAGCTTCAAGGACCGAACAAGCGCGCACACTGTTCAGGCGGCCTGTGTATAAAGAGTCAGTCCTGCTCCAGCTGTCTTTGAGATATGAGTGTGATCGTCGGAGACACAGAGTTGCAGACATTGGCTATGTGTTATGTAGCATGTGTCGAATTAAAGATAAAGAATATGCGTAAACGGAGAAGGGTTTGAAGGAAAACCTGGCTCACACACACATCTATTGCATACTGTGCATATAAATTAATTGACAGGGGAGGTAGATGACTGGTACAATTACCTGAGAATGAGTGAAGTTACATTTTTCGAATTACTTGGAAGGGTAACCTCGTTAAACCAAAAAGTGGAAACATTAATGAGGCCATCAATTACACTCTGTGAGTGGTTAACAGCCACGTTAAGATTCCTGAAAACTGGAAGGAGCTATGAGGAATTGAAATTCAGCGTGATATATTTCCTGTCACTAGGGAAAATAATACCAGAAACATGTCACACCATCTGAAATGTCCTTCGGGAAAAGTACATGTAGGTATGGCAAAACTACAATTAAAATTTCAGTCTTTATTTAATCAATCAATGCATTATAGTAAAGTAGTGGTTATAAGTAAAATTAAAACAAAGGCCACTGTTACTCTTCAATAATATCTGCATTGAACTTAATATATTCTCAGTTGTTGTGTAAAGTATAGCATAATTTGTAGTTAAGCTGTACAGTACTGAGCCAGTGTGAAGGCCCCATCCACTTCACCTCACACACATGCAGGTTGATAAGCCTGGCGGGGCCTGATAAGGGCCTCAAATCCGGTGAGGCTGGAAGGCCTGGTCTGGTGGCAAACCGTCCCACACACACACAGGTACGATAAACCACGCCCTTAATACGTCCGCCGGATAGGTTTGGCCGTTAGGTGTGTGGGGGCCCTTAAAGAACATCTCTTCAAAAAATATTGCTAACCATCTTACCCATATGTTTACTACTCTTGGTATTCCTCAGGAAGTGCAGAGTGACAGAGGAACAAACTTCACCAGCGATCTTTTTGCACAGGTTCTCAAAGAATTAGGAATCAAACTGACTCTATCCCCAGCTTACCATCCAGAATCCAAGGGCGCTTTGGAGCGGTGGCACCAAACCCTCAAATCAATGATCCGAAAGTACTGTCAGGAGAACACAGAATCTTGGGATACAGGTTTGGACTTTCTGCTATTTTCTACTAGAGAAACTCTTCATGAATTTCTGGGCTGTTCCCCATTTCAGCTAGTTTTTGGGAGGAAAGTAAGAGAACCATTAACTCTAGTGAAGGATAAGCTACTAAACCCTTCTCCTGATCTTCCCATTCCAGTAACCACCTACTTGCAAAATCTTAAGGACACTTTGAGTAGAGTAAGAACATTTGCTAAACAAAATCTCTCTAAAGCTCAAACTAAGATGGAACTTCAATGCAACAAAAATGCTAAATACAGAGTTTAAGGAAGGTGATAAAGTCCTAGCCTATTATCCCATTTCTGGTTCTCCAATGTCAGCAAAATATCACGGCCCATATGAAGTTAAAAAGAGTAAACAAAACTAATTAGATCATAATTACCCCTGATCGTAGAAAGTCTACCCAATTGATACATGTAAATTTGCTGAGAGCCTATGTAAGCAATGATACTGCAGATCTCTTTAAAAACCTCCCATGTGCATCCATAAATGTAGTAGATATTGTTACTTCTGACTAGCATGAGATAATAACCCCATGTAGCGGGTCCTCTAACTCTGATATACTGGCTGATCTACCTAATTTCCTAGGACATCTGACCTGTGACAAAGAATCAGATGTCACCACCTTGTTTGAAAGTCATCCAGATGTGTTCTCAGATGTACCTGGACAATGTAATATTTTACATGATATTGACCTAATGCCTAACGCCCATCCTATTCGCCAGGCACCATACAGACTCCATCCACAGAAGAAAGAGAAGATGAGGGAAGGAGTAGACTACTTGCTGCAGAATGGTTTGGCAGTCCCCAGCTGTTCCCTGTGGGCTTCCCCTTGTTTACTGGTGCCAAAGGAGGGGGGACAACTTCGCCAATGCACAGATTACCGAAGAGTTAATGCTGTAGCAGTAGCAGATTCCTATCCCATTCCTAGGATTGATGACTTGATAGACAGTGTGTGCAAATCTAAATTCCTTTCAAAAATTGATTTGCTTAAAGGGTATTATCAGATTAAATTGTCTGAAGTCTCAATTAATAGCTGCATTCATCACACCTTTTGGCCTTTACCAGTATCTTGTTATGCCTTTTGAATTAAGAAATAGCCCTGCTACCTTTCAACGGGTGATGAACTTTCTTTTTCAAGATCTTGAAGGTGTTCATGTTTACTTAGATGACATTCTAATCCTAGCAGACACTTGGCCTCAACACCTACGGAGATTGTCGGCTGTCGTGCAGAAGTTGGAGACGGCCCACCTGACTTGATATCAAGTTAGCAAAGACCTCCCTCGGGAGGGCCACAGTGACTTACCTGGGTAAATGTCATTGGTAATGGTCAAGTCTTCCCGAAGGAAGAAAACCTCCGCGCCATCCTGGACTACCCTGCTCCATCCAACCGCAAGGCCCTTATGCACTTTTTGGGCATGACGGGCTTCTATAGGAGGTATGCCCGAACTTCGCCATGGTTGCTGCTCCATTAACTCGTCTCACCAGTGGGAAAGTAGCCTTACAGGGGAATGCCAGACCTCATTCACTCAGTTGAAGCAGTTCCTGGCCTGTAAGCTTGTCCTCGCTGTCCCAGTACTTCCCTTCGTTCTTCAAACAGATGCCAGTGACCTTGCTACTGGGTCTGTACTTCTACAAGACGACGAACGAGGTGTCTTGCATCCTGTAGCGTATCAATCCACCAAGTTGAATAATTATAATCACCAAATCTCCTATAGCACCATAGAAAAAAAACTCTTGAGCATAATAACTGCTATTAAGAAGTTTGAGAACTACCTATATGGTGGTCTTCCCTTGAAGATCTTCACAGGCCATAAACCTTTGTCCTTTCTTGAGAGGAACAAGTTCTCGAACCAACGACTGCTCCGATGGTTTTGTATTTACAACCATCCAATGTGGCTATCCACCACATCAAGGGCTGTGACAACACCATTGCTGATGCCTTGTCCAGAATCTGCTTACCACAATCCTAGGCAGGGACATCGTTGCCGGTCTACAAAGCCGAATCTCCCTGATATTCGCCTTCTTGAAGGGAGAGATATAATGTCCCTGCCCTTTATAGACATTTCTCAACCTAAAAAAAGTTAAACTATGGATGTACTGTATAAAGTCTAGACATTCATCTACGTAAATTGTTACGACCGGGACTACGAATAAAACAAGGGCACTTAATGATTGGACTAGTAATAGGACACTATGCAACAACGGTATGCTAGATCCAAACCCTCGAACTTATATGCCGGCGAACAAAACACCTATACCCTCCAGGGTTAATCTGTGATAGCGGGGTATCCTTAACTGGGCATAAATGTACTCTACTTCAGGCTAACCCACACTGGTATAGCCTGATAACAAACAAGAGGCAAGTTACGTTAAAATTCAAAAAAAGGAATCTATGGAAAGATCAATTAAATCACTGCAAGATTTAATACAATAAAAAGATGCTTCAATACAGTTACTCTAAACAACAATAAACTCTTCACTCCTATCTGAAAGAAAGTGAAGTATAGTCCTACAGCATAGACCTGGAAACTTCTGAAGAAAGTCTGATGCTCATAAGATGCTCGTACTGATCTTGAACTATATAAAGGCAGGAGGCAGGACACCACACGTGTAAATCGAATACACAAAAAGATAGGACATATAATGTTAACTGACACGAGAATACTATAAATGCGCAACGGTAGCAATGCTCGACACTAAAAGAAGTACTTCCTCATCAACGAAACAGTCTGCTATGGTTGTGCGGCTCAACAACAACCTAGACTAATAAATGCTGTGAATAATAATGCGTACATATCAAAGAGCTTATATTAAATACTAACAAGTGTCTACTCGATTAATAATGTCTAGCTGGGATACTCTAGGTAAGGAACTGGGGTTGAGCAAGACAGGCTCGTAGTATAGCGATATCCTTAAGACTGCATCCTTTAAGTTAGGTTAATTGACTAGGGTGCTCTCTTGATAGATCCAGATCACAAGTATCTGGTTCTATCCTGGCGACCCTCCAAAGACAAGCAAAGAGGCAGCAAAGTGTGGAACTGGTACAGGCCAAAACCCTCAGTCAACACAATGCTGCACTCGCAAAGGATGCAACCGAAAAGACAACCCAGGCTACCACAGGACCGGTCGAAGTCGTGTAAGTATAAGCAAACCATACACACATCGGAGACAACGACTACAGATACCTTATCCCAGTCTAGCATTAAATAAAAGAGCAGAAACACTAAATCAATAATGGAGACACACACAAAGTTCTTAACCTATACTAACTAAGAACCCTCAAACCTATTCTAAGTACATGTAAATATCTGTGAGGACGGCGCATGCAATACAATGGGCCGGCTATGGAAACCGTATGCAGAACCCAAGGGGATAAGTAATGGAATAAAGGTGAGAAGTAATGGAAAAGAAGAAGTTCAGAGAGAGAAACCGTGATAAAGGTGGTGATCGGGGGAGAGTATGCAAAGGGATGTTAGAAGCACGCGCGCCAAGCCTGTCCTGACGAGGACAGTTCCTGGGGACCCTCGTGTAGGAGGTTAGTTACACAAGAGCCCGCAAAGGTGCGATGGTCGACCAATCATGGGCCGAGACGTCGCAAGACAGCAGGTGTCACGTGACACAGTCAGACACGCCGGCCAATAGTGAGCGAGAGGCAGGGATGCTCCCGCACCTACAGACACTCACTACCATCTCGCTCTAAAAGTCTCTCTCATTGCCACGCTGGTACTATCATCACTACTATTGATATAAAATATAACCCGTTGTCACAGACGAAAACAAAGACCACCACTGGACTGTCTGTGACAATACGATTACTAGGAAAGAAAGAACAACATTCTCTGATAACTGTAGCCCATTTCGATGTCCCTGGCGAGCGCTAGTGTCTAACGAGAGGCGATTTTGCCAACGCTGGTAGACGTCACACCCCGCCCAAGATATGGGACACTCAACATTAGGCGAGCACCATATCTGACGAGGCAGAATGCCGACAAGACCCGCCACACCTAGCCACTCCACCAGAAATGAAATGCAAAGCTCAATCTTAAATAAAACAACATTTTAGCATAAAGAAAATCTTATAACCCCTCCCAAACACAATAGTATAATATAGCCTGCTATGCTCCCTGAGCGAGCTTCACAGAGCCCAGCCTACTAAGTGAAAGACAGGTTCAACTTAGGACTTTAGCTATAACATTGGCAACTTACAATTAACTATAAAAAAGAAAGAGTTTTTATGTGATTTTTTTTTTTATTTAATTTTAATGTTGTTTTTGACGGCTGCTCTATAGGGGCAAGCCTGGTTTTTCTCCACTCAAACCCACACACCTGTGGTGATCTACGCCGGATCCTCCACCCTTGACAAACAGTCTGCAATCACATTCTCACAACCGGCAATATGGCGAATGTCTAGATTGTATTCTTGCAACATGAGTGACCAACGTGTCAGCCTCATATTCCGGTTGTGGAATTGGTTCAGAAATTTAAGAGGGTGGTGGTTGGTGTAAATCACCACGACTGGCCCGTAGGCAGGAACATATACTTCAAAGTGCCTGAGCACCAACACTATTGCCAGCAGTTCTTTCTCCACCACAGAGTAGTTTTTCTGAGCGGAATTAAACTTCTTGGAAAAGAAACTGACTGGATGGTCCAAACCTTCCTCGTCTGTTTGCATTAAGACGGCACCAGCCCCTACACCGCTGGCATCTGTTGCCAGCTGGAATGGTCTTTCAAAGTCAGGGGCCCTGAGGATTGGGTGAGTGCATAGTAGGTAGGTAGTAGTAGGTAGCGAAAGAGCCCTTTCACACTCAGGTGCCCACTTGAACTTTTTCTCTTTTGCTAGTAAATCTGTCAGGGGAACTAACACAGTATGTGACGCCTGCCAGCGATGGCAGAATCGCCTCCCGGTAGCCACTAGCGCTCGCCAGGGCAGTGAAATGGGCTACAGTCTATCTACAATGTTGTACTTTCTTTCTTGTGAATCGTCATGTCACAGGCAGTATAGAAGTGGTCTTTATTTTCGGCTGTGACAATGCATTATATTTTATATCATCAGTTATAAGTTTAATGTATAAGACTGAATGATACAGCTAGAGAGTGTGAGTGAGTAAGTGCAGGAGGCAGATGGTAGTACGCGTAGTGTTACGTGTTGTCTCGGTGACGTGATGCCACGGCCGCGCCCTCTGAGTGGCTGGCCGCCTTGCCGCCCTCCTGCCGCGGCAGGAGGTAGTCCCCCTGCACTCCCTGCTGCCTCTGTGCCTTCCTTGCTCAGAGCTTGCCTGACCAGCATACCCTTCACACCTCCCTTGCCACCTGTCCCCGACTTCTACCTATAGAACACTTTCTCTCTCTCTCAACTTCTTACCTCTTATTCTTCTAATCTATTTAACATCATAACTCCCCTTTGGTTCTGCACGATTTCATATATCGGCCATCGTATTATATGCTGAAGCTCTCAGATATTTCATGCTTAATTAGACATTTTGGAGGGGTTAACATTTTGTCTGTACAGGTTCGACACACCCGTGGTGTCTCCCTACCTATTTCTTGGTTGTCTGCTGGGCTATTTAATGCTAGACTGGGGTAAGGCTATTGATGTTGTGATTTCCGATGTGTACCAGGTTTTGTTGAACTTGTACAATCGCAATGGATACGTGGGAAGCCTAGGTTGTCTTTCTGACTGTGTACCTTGTGAGTTTAGCACTGTGTTGCGAGTGAGGGCTTTTGCCTCTGCCACCCAACACTGTGCTAACTTGTTTTGCTTTGACTTGAAGAGGGTCGCCAGGAGAGAGCCAGATACTAGCGATCTGGATCTCTCAAGAGAGCACCCCGTTATTTAACGTAATTTGGCCGTACAGTCTTCAGGACCTCGCTAGGCTACGAGCCGCTTGCTCAGCCATTGTTTCCTAGCCTACGACATCCCAGCTAGACTTTATTCGCCTAGCAGACACCCGATTAGGTTTACAAGCTATTATGTTATGTATGCAGCATTTCTATTCACGTTGATTGTAAGCCTTGGTTGTTGTTGAGTTGCACAACCCGAGCAGGCTTTTGCGTTGCCTGAGGAAGTACTTCTTTTGTTGTTGGAGATACTACTATTGCGCATTTATCGTTATTCCCGTGCCAGTTAACACTGTATGTCCCTACACTTGTCATATCTTGTTCCTGCTTTATATAACAGTTCAAAATCTGATTCGATCATCTTAAGCTGCATCAGACGTTCTTCAGAAGATTCCTGTTCGATGCTTTAGGACTTTCATTCACTTTCTTTAATATAGGAGTGACAGTTTATTATTGTTTAGAGTAACTTTAATTATACCTTCTTCTTGTTTGCATTAAATCATTCCAGTGATTTAATTAAGCTCTCTATCTTTTTCCTTGTATACATTATAAACGTAATTGTATGTTGTGATCAGGCTGTATCAGAGATCATCAGCCTGTAGTAGTAGTGCATTTATACCGAGTTATAAGATACCCCGCTATTGCAGATTTAACTCTGGAGGGTATAGGTGTTTTTGTGCGCCGGCATTATAAGTTCGAGGGTTGGATCTAGTGTTACCATTGTGGCTGTGTGCCTTTCTAGTCCAATGATTAAGAGCCCTTGTTTTATACGAGTCCCGGTCGTAACAAGTAGAATAACCCCGAATGAAGCGGCGATAGTAATGCAAGGTTCACACATTGGCGAGTCGGAGCGCGAAGCCAACGCGAGTGATGAAATTCTTGCACTCGCCAATGATTATTCCAAATTCGCCGACACTCGCCGACACTCGCACAGACTCGCGTTGACTCGGGCTGCACCGCGTACACTCGTGAACGGGGCCAAAAATTTCATGCATGCATGAAATTTGGAGAGTCAAGTGGGAGTAGGACGCCAAACCGCATAGACTCGCGTAGACTCGCGTAGACTCCTGTAGACTCGTGTGACACTCATGTAGACTCGCGTGACACTCATGGAGACTCGCGTTGTACTATTTGTATATTAATGATCGCGAGTATATAGGAGTCTACGCGAGTCTACGCGGGTCTACGTGAGTCTACACGAGTACAACATGAGTCATCACTATATGCAAATAACCATGTGGGTGCCAATATTGGCAAAGGCGAGTTTAATAGGAGTCAAACAGGAGTCAACACGCCCCTAACTCGAGTTAACACGGGGTAACGCGAGTGTAACACGCGTAAACGAGAGTACCCACGTGGTGGTCTGAATTTCACAGTATGTGTGGCGAGTCAATGCGAAACCAACATGAGTATACAGGAGTTAACGCGATATTAACACGGGTCTATGCGAGTCTACGCGAGTTACGGCGAAACCAACGTGAGTCTACGCGAGGAACGGCGAAAGCAACGTGAGTCTACGCGAGCGGTGTGCGACTGCTGGCAACACCGCGCGAGTAGGTGGCACCACCGCGTGATACACCCCCTATATAAAGGACCGCCCACGCTGCATACTCCACTCTCCACAGTGACCCCAGCAAGGACCCATCGACCCGTGCCGCACATCGACCCACGCTGCCCTACCACGCTGCCCTACCACGCTGCCCTACCTGCCTGCCCTGCACCATGCCTTTGCCTAAGGAGAAGGTGGCGGCCACCAAGTCTCGGAAGGGTGGTGTTGGTGTGTTGAAGAAAACCAGTAAGGCTACACCACCCGAACAACCCCGCATCGCACCCACGAAGGCTACACCACCCGAACAACCCCGCATCGCACACCCTGCCAGGAGGCCTGCTGCTTCGCAAGAGTTGGATGACTCTGAAGAAATTGTGCCGGACAGCCAGCCCAGTGGACATGAGGACATGGACCTGTTTGACGGAGACATTGAAGATGCCGGCAGCCAGGATACTCAGCCCACCCAGGATACTCTGACCAGTCAGGACACCCAAGGTAGCCCAGGTAGCCTAGAGGACACTGACAGTGATGATGATACCCCTGACACCCCTGGCAGCGCGGACCCTGTTCGTTATGGCGCCATTAAGAAGAAGAAGCTGACAAGGGTTATCCTGAGCGACGAGACTGAGGACATGCTGGCCGAGTGGGTGAAGGACACCCCAATGTTGTACATGAAGCATAGCAAGGCCTACAAAGATACCCGCAGGAAACTCCGCGCCTACGATGAGAAGGCTGCTACCCTGGGTGTTGATGTCTCAGGTAAGTACCCCCAACCAAACATGCACCATGATATATTAATGTTAACCCTTATTTAGCGGGTGGTAAGGTATTTTACACTGTACCGCTCAGCGGGCATAATCCCGAAATATTCGCTCAATTTCACTCGCCCTAGCGCTGTTACTCTGGCTCCAATGCGAACGAAACGATCATTTTTGGAAAGAGCAACTCTTCGTCTCCCCATATAAGTCTATGAATGAATGTTATGAATGAGTGTGTAGGGTGGGAAGAGGTGAGGAAGAGGAGGTACTTTTTGGTCTATTTCCCGGGCGCGTTCGGATGCGTTCGCTTTGGCCTGACTTCGGCCTCTCGCGCGTCTACTATTCCTTCGGTAATCGGTCTTATTTTTCTCTTATTTCTCCTTATTTCTGTATTCTCTGTATTATCTCTCTCTCTCTCTCTCTCTCTTTCTTTCTCTCTCTCACTCCTGTCTGTCTGTCTCTCTCTCTCTCTGGCTCGCTCGCTTTCCCTCTCTCGCGTTCCCTTTCTCTCTTCCTTATCCGTATATGTAATTCTCATTATTATTTTCTCTAACTAATGCCTCTATTTCATTTATTTGCTTGTAATATTTCTGTATTATTATATCTTGTTCACTCTTTCTTCAGTTCAGTTTCTGTATTCTCTCTTTCTCTTCTCATCCGTATATGTATTCTCATTATCATTTTCTCTAACTAATCCCTCTATTTCATTTATTTGCTTGTAATATTTCTGTATTATATCTTTTTCACTCTTTCTTCAGTTCAGTTTCTGCTATCTCTCTCTCTCTCTCTCTCTCTCTCTCTCTCTCTCTCTCTCTCTCTCTCTCTCTCTCTCTCTCTCTCTCTCTCTCTCTCGCTTGCTTTGCAGGTTTTTGTTTTTGTTTTATATATAATATTATTTCACAACACATTTCCAAATCACCCTATGGGGTAGTGTTGAAGACTCATTTTTTGTTTGTGGTGTTCCCAGGAGGTGTTATCCACATGTGATTGAGGTAGGCAAAAGGCAGTTATGTGATTGAGGTAGGGAAAAGGCAGAACTGCCTATAGCGAGTGTATGAATGGGATTGAGGTAGACAAAAGGCAGAACTGCCTATAGCGAGTGTATGAATGTGATTGAGGTAGACAAAAGGCAGAACTGCCTATAGCGAGTGTATGAATGTATGTATGAATGAATGACATGGATGTATGAGGTGGACCAAGAACCAGATGGATGGATGAAATTCGAAACTTTGATAGACGTATATATCACGGTATACGGTAGAAGTAATTCCTTACAATGTACCGTACATCGTGATATATACGCCTATCAAATGATTGCAATCAATATACGGTATATATATAAATATATATATATATATATATATATATATATATATATATATATATATATATATATATATATATATATATATATATATATATATATATATATATATATATACTGTATATTGGTGTATATTGATTGCAATCATTTGATAGGCGTATATATCACGGTGTATATATATATATATATATATATATATATATATATATATATATATATATATATACCGTATATTGATGGCAATCATTTGATAGGCGTATATATCACGATGTACGATACATTGTAAGGAATTACTTCTACCGTATACCGTGATATATACGTCTATCAAAGTTTCGAATCTCATCCATCCATCTGGTTCTTGGTCCACCTCATACATCCATGTCATTCATTCATACATACATTCATACACTCGCTATAGACAGTTCTGCCTTTTGTCTACCTCAATCACATTCATACACTCGCTATAGGCAGTTCTGCCTTTTGTCTACCTCAATCCCATTCATACACTCGCTATAGGCAGTTCTGCCTTTTCCCTACCTCAATCTCATAACTGCCTTTTGCCTACCTTACCGTAAGAAATTTACTGAACGCCTGCAAATAATACGCTAAAAATGCTTGCAATCAAAATTTCAAACAATTTGAAGGTCACATGCAATTATATATGTATAGGTAGACCCAGAGAGGAAGAGACAAGAGAGAGAGAGAGAGAGTGTCGTGATAATAACATTGTTACATATGTATCGTATATATGAAAAAATAATATATACGGTAGGCCTACATATGTTCCCCACAATCATATAATGCCAAGCACAAATATTCAATCTTTCGTTGTTTGTATTACCGTAAGAAATTTACTGATCACCTGCAAATAATACGCTATAAAATGCTTGCAATCTCTCTATTTTCTCTA
The DNA here is from genome assembly GCA_032716605.1 of Paralithodes platypus. Lineage (NCBI taxonomy): Eukaryota > Metazoa > Arthropoda > Malacostraca > Decapoda > Lithodidae > Paralithodes > Paralithodes platypus. The sequence continues at coordinate 7,348,890 of CM064499.1, read as the reverse complement.
ATCTCTCTCACGCCTCCTGTCTCTCTCTCTCTCTCTGGCTCGCTCGCTTTCCCTCTTCCTCATCCGTATATGTATTTCTCATTATTATTTTCTCTAACTAATCCGTCTATTTCATTTATTTGCTTGTAATATTTCTGTACTATTATATTTGTTTCACTCTCTTTCTTCAGTTCAGTTTCTGTATTCTCTCTCTTTCTCTCTCTCTCTCTCTTCCTCATCCGTATATGTAATTCTCATTATTATTTTCTATAATCCCTTTCTTTATTTGCTTGTAAAAATTTCTGTATTATTATATCTTTTTCACTCTTTCTTCAGTTCAGTTTCTGCATTGTCTCTCTCTCTCTCTCTGTTTCGCTTGCTTTGCAGGAATTTTGTTTTTGTTTTATATATAATATATAATAATTTACTTATCATTACTTACTATATCGTATAAACAATAGTAGGTAGCCAACTTACCATAATACCGATACACCAAACCGATACGCATGCGGTTATGTTTATCACCTGTTACTAAAGTGCCACCATTATCGATTTTCTTCGAGCCGAATGGAGCGGGAGGGTTACCAATTGAAGTTAAATCCGCTAGCATATATTGTTAGATGTAAGACATGATAAATACCACTAGAAATATGAATTGGCAAAATCCATATAATATCACTTCGAAATTGTTCTGAAATTTCAAAACAAAACCGCTAGTGTAAGTCATTGCTGCTAGATCGAAGTAAAGGTCTCTAGATCTAGCGGAAGTCGCTATACGTATTGGCAGTACTGCACACTGCCGACTGCGATACGTTGTTGACATTGTTGTTGATGTTCCAGTGGAGGGATGAACAAAATATTTTCCTTGTCCAATAATAGCTATTTCATAGTCCCACAGGACTTATTTTGATATATTTATCAAATTTACTGAACGCCTGCAAATGATATGCTATCAAATGCTTGCAATCAAACTCTCAAGCACTTTCAATGTCACATGCAATTATACAAGTATATATAGGTAGACCCAGAGAGGATTAGACAGACAGAGAGAGAGTGTTGTGATAATATAACAATGTTACATATGTATCATATATATGACAAAATAATATATACGGTAGGCCTACATCTGTTCCCCACAATCATATAATGCCAAGCACAAATATTAAATTTTTCGTTGTTTGTATTACCGTAAGAAATTTACTGAACGCCTGCAAATAATACGCTATAAAATGCTTGCAATCAAACTCTCAAGCAATTTCAATGTCACATGCAATTATAAAAAGGTATATTGTAGACCATAATCTTCGCCAAGCTTCGTTGTTGCTTATATTATCGTGAAAAATTTACCGTATACCCTGGTTATCGTGAGAAATTTACCGAACGCCTGCAAATAATACGCTATAAAATGCTTGCAATCAAACTCTCAAGCAATTTCAATGTCACATGCAATTATAAATGTATATATAGGTAGAGAGACAGACAGAGAGAGAGAGGTCAAGAACATCTGCTAGGTGTGATTTTTCCCTGGGAGGGAAGAGAAGATTAGTTAGGGCGTGCCCTGGCCTACATCAGAGAAAGAGAGTACCAAGGAGTACAAAGGTGTAGAAACAAAGAGAGTGAGACAGAGAGAGAGAGAGAGAGTGTCGTGATAATATAACAATGTTACATATGTATCATATATTATGATAAAATAATATATACGGTAGGCCTACATCTGTTCCCCACAATCATATAATGCCAAGCACAAATATTCAATCTTTCGTTGTTTGTATTACCGTAAGAAATGTACTGAACGCCTGCAAATAATACGCTATAAAATGCTTGCAATCAAACTTTCAAGCAATTACAAGGTCACATGCAATTATAAAAAGGTATATTGTAGACCACAATCTTCGCCAAGCTTCGTTGTTGCTTATATTATCGTGAGAAATGTACCGTATATCCTGGTTATCGTGAGAAATTTACCGAACGCCTGCAAATAATACGTTATAAAATGCAAAGGACATTTCTTGTAGAGTGCAATTTTGAGGACGTAATGTGCTCTGAGAGAGAGCGGAGCGGTGATTAGAGCATAATGTACCTCCTGACCGCTCGTCACAGCCGCCGTGGACCTACTACAGGGAATTATATAAGGAAATTACCGTAGTTTAGGGTTTTGCACTCGTGTTGCACGATCGTTGAAAGACAACCAATGATCGTAGAAGGATGGTTCGGGTGTCATTGTAAAGCTCAATTTACGCCCTTTCAGGGATACATACTTGTATTACGCTCTGGGTCTTGTTTATGCATGAAAAAGAGCACGAAACAACCCCATTTAGGGTAAAAAAAAAAACCCGCTGGGCGGCACAGGGAAATATACTCCACTACCCGCTCGTAAGGTGATAAAATGCTTGCAATCAAACTTTCAAGCAATTATAAAATATAAATTGTACTTACCAACACCCACACCAGTATGTTCTTCGTCAGGAACGTCTTCAATACTGTCAACGGTCTGTCCAACATCAACCTCAACATCAACCCCACGCAAATTATGCTTGGGATGAAAGCCTATGATCGGGTTATTTTCGTCTTCCGAGTCATCCACACTACCAAAACTCTCACCCAGACATTCGACGGTTTCATCCAACAGCTTATTAGAAAGTTCTGAAGAGTTCAGCATGATATCTAGTTCCTGGGTGGTAAGCCGGGCGTGGTTAGTAGGGTGGCGCGACGCACTAGGGATGGCGGCCACCGAATCGAACACGGGCAAATCTTGACCTTCCATTATGGCTGCTTGAGGGTCACTGAGTCACGGTCACGCAGTGGGGATATGTGGGTGGGCCCTTGTAGTATACCGCCTGACCACCAGGTTCCGCTTTCCACCTAAATTAGGGTGGGAATACACCCACGGACTTAAGTCCGACCCCGCCATTTAGTCCAATTATCTCGTACCGGACTTAAGTCCGACCCCGCTAATAAAGGGTTAATAAGTGATTGAATACCTTGCTGTTGTGTTCTTGGTTTGATTCCATGTGTTTTATACCTCAAATACATCAATACTATTATGTTAAACTGTGCTAAATCGCCATATATATAGGTGTGTTGCTAGTATCATCTACATCCCTTTACATTTGTATTTAACACCATTAACTAATAATGTATTATCCACCCATGTTTGGCCTGTTAACTACGCAATTTAAATCATATATATAAAGGTGCATTGCTTAATAAATATTACTCTTTACACAGGCGTTAATCTGGCCCATTGGGTCAGGAACATGCGGTCCAGGTACTCAAAGCTGAGCGACATCAAGAGTGGATCGGGAACACCTGGGACATTCGAGGGCAAGCCACTATCCGAGAGGGACGCCTAGATCATGCAGAAGTTTGCCTTCCTGAAAGGGCACATCTCCCGCGTAAAGACCAAGGTCACAGCTAAGGTTAGAACTAATATAAACATACCTAATATGTGTGAAATCAATATATACTTAAAGAACTGTTCAATGTCACATTCGGAAAGTATTATTTCACCATGTACACCTAGGCTATTACTGTCTGTTAATAACATGCTTATCTTTTGCATATATATTTGATTTTATATATTTATTAATTCATGTCTGTCAATATCATGGTTATTTTGTGCATATATACTTGAATTCATACATTTCTAATGGAAGGCTTCATGTAAACATCAAATGTATTTGATTATATTTATTTATATTGTCAAGGTACATATATTTAAGTATACTAAAATAGGTGAAAGGTGTTATTCATATAGGATATATTAATGTTTTTGTATTTCAGTTTCCCAACCCGACCGTGGACGTCTCGCCGGATGTGGATGTGGAGGTCATTCTGGATGACGAGAGTGATGGAGAGGACACTGTCATGCCCCCTCCATCCAACACAACTCCCACTGGCAGGTCCAGCAGCCAGAAGAAGCGCCGGAAGTCTGCAGATGCAGTCTCACCTGTGGAGGTAAATATGAAAACATTTAACATATGTCATTATGAGACTATATTAGTCATTACGAGAGTATTACATAAATCCCATGTTCGTGTACGCTGGAAACCGCAAACAATTCCTGTAGAGGAAGACATATGCATCCGGGGGAGAAAAACATAGAAAGTTTATTATCATAACTTACCATGGCATGTATGTATTATTTTATAACTACAAAAGGTGTTTAACATGCATACTCTTGTTTCTACAGTTGAGTGCGACGCGGGAGGCGATGCGGGAGGACATGTCACGCCTGGTGACATCCCTGGCTGTGAAGGAGACCAAGTATGCACAGTTCGTGGGGTACTTGGAGCAGCAGCTCGAGAGGCTCCCTGACGCTGTAGGGGAGACATTGTCACTGAGGATAATGCAGCAAGTCCTTCAGGCCAGGGATGAGGTCAGCCTCGCCACGTCACCCCAGATGGCGATACCACTAAACCCCACGCAGATACTCACCACACCACCAGGCCCCCCGCAGTTGCACATCACACCACCATGCCCCCCGCAGTTGCACACCACACCACCACAGATGCAACCCCAGCCAGGACCGTCACGCATGCAAGCAGCCTTCACCAGCCCCACATTCTCAGAGATGCTGGCGGGTACGACATTCAGGTCTCCTGCACATGCACATGAATGGTGGGCGGGGGCGCTGACCCCTACACATGGCGCCAACATACCAACACCGGTTCCCTCAAGCCCATCTACTAGTAGGCCGGCAACACCAGGGAACTTCATATATACCAGGTTGAACACGCAAGTCACCACCCCCAGGCCTGGGGATGAAGAAAATGTGTGAAACCTTTGTGTATAATAATAAAGTCATAAACCCCCCAGTCATGCGAATGACGAATATATGTTATACTAGTCTACACATCAAATGAATATGTCTTCTTATGTCTATACTTTCTGCTATATATTAACATGCTATATATCTATGTTTCTTATGATAATAAACTATGTGCCTCCAGCTGTTGTTTTGGATCCTAACATAATTATTATAGTTTATCTGTTTATATTATCAACAAAGGTTCCTTTTATAAACGTGGAAATGACTTGACAACAGAGAAAACATTTAAGTTAATATGAATTAAAGTTGTGTTATGAATAATATTGATATTAACATCAATAATGAAGAGAGAACAAATACCATATAATATGACTGACATAGGTTTATGGAATAATATTTATATTAACATAAATAATGATGTGGAATATATGCAAAGGATATATGATGACAAATAATAATATACCGATTGATATCCAACATGACATATAAATAAATAGAAGATCTAAATTCCATAGAATATATTAAACATTATGACACGACATAGAAAAAAATGAACACCATAATATATGAGACTTAATAAAAATCGAATAACATATAGAGAATATATTAATGAGGTTGAATTGATTTAGAAAATGAATAACAACAGAATATAAATATCTAAACAACAATAATATTAATAAAAGCAAAGGCAACATATGGATACATACCTTTATATCATGTCGTTCTGCCAGGGGACACTGCCTCTGGGTGATGAGTAGTAGTCGGTGAGGTACTGGCGTTGACTCTTGGCCTGGGCTGTAACGACATTCCCGGATAGTCTCTGGAGGGGATTCAGCCTCTCCGGCTCCTCCCTCCAACCCCCAGGGATGATAGCATGCGTCACAGGATCCTCCTCGTCCGCTAGGTTGGCGTGGTGATTAGGGTACCTTATCCGCATAAGGTTGTGCATGCAGCAGCACGCCATCACCACAGACTCAACACAGGGCGGGTGGAGGGCAATGCTGGTGTGGAGGCACCTGAACCTGAATTAGGGAGAGAAAGAGCATGTATATTTAAACACTGACTAGTATAATTCATATTAAATAGGGAAATAATGGTTAGGATCATGTATAGTTAACACTCGACTTGCAGACGTGGACGACTCGCAGCCTGTGGATGTGGGGGAGATGTATTAATCCATATTAATTATAGGGAGAATGGTTACGAGCATAGGGAGAATGGTAACGAGCATGTATAGTTAATACCTGACTAGTATACTTCACATTAATAGGGTGCCATCACCGATACCTGAATTTATGGTCAAACATGTCACATAATCATACACATACCTGGATGCCATGATGCCAAAGGCGTTCTCAACAACTCTGCGAGCCCGGGACAGTCTGTAGTTGAAGATCCGTTCAGGTACAGTCAGTCGCCGGGTAGAGTGTGGCTTCATCAACCACCTTCGCATGGGGAAGGCATCATCACCCACCAGGAAGTAGGGAACAGGTGTGTCGTCGTTGGGCAGGGGTTCGGCAGCAGGGAGTCCCAGGGTGCACCCATCCAATGCTGCTCTGATATTGGTTCTTATAAAGATCCCACCATCTGAGCAGCTACCGTGATTACCCACGTCACAATAGAGGAACTTGTAGTCGGCGTCTACAATAGCCATGAGCACGATGGAGTGGAAGCCTTTGTAGTTGTAGAATTCTGTACCGGCATGTGGAGGGCATTTGATGGCGCAGTGCTTTCCGTCGATGGCACCAACGGTATGCGGGAAATCCCAGCGCTTGGCAAACTCACTGCCAACCACCTTCCACTCCGCCGGTGTCCTGGGGCAACGTATAACCTCCTCCTGGTATTCTGCAATGATGGCTTCGCATGTTGCAGGCACAATGAGGGAGATGGTGTTCCGGGCAACACGGAACGCGTACTGTAGGCTAGGATATGAGTCACCAGTGGCCAGGTACCGGAGTGTGATTGCAATCCTCAGCCCAGGTGACAAAGCTTGCCTCCAGAAGGTGTCCTGCTTCTCTACCCTAGGCCCGACACGTGCCGCCAACTCCCTAAACATGTGGACGTCCACACGTAGGAAGTTCCGGAATCCTTTGGGGTCCTCTCTCTCTAGCTCCTCCATAAATTGTTCGTACACACCGAACTGTGGCTGTCTCAGTAGCCACCTCCTAGCCCAAACTGTCCTTCGTGGCCTGTCCCCTTGACGTCTTTCTTCAGCCTCCTTCTCCTCCAGCTCCTCTAGGTCTACGAGATGCATCTGCATCTGCATGAGTATGACCACAGCGGCCGCTCTGCGCCTCGTGATGGACATGGTGTGTGGGTGGGTGGGTTGGGTTGGTGGGTTGGGCTGTATCCTGCAGAGTAACACGTACGTCCGTCCGTGTTGGTGTTGCGTGGTGTGAGAAATGGTGGCAGTTGGGGCCTCTTTATATACGTTTCCTGACACTCGCCAACACTCGCACACACTCATGTTAGACTCCCATACACTCCTGTTAACTTCCTGTAGACTCGCGTTCATCTCGTGTAAACACGTGATAACTCATGTAAACTCCTGTGAAACTCGTGTAGACTCGCACTATTCGTACCCTGGAATGTGACCGTTATTTTTCAAATTTCGGCGGTGTATGTTGGGGTCGTGTTACACTCGCCGACACTCGCGGATACTCCTGTGAACTCGTGTAAACTCGTGTAAACTCGTGTTATTTTCGTGTTATATGCGTGTTTACTCGCATCAGATGCTACTCGCGTTGGGTTCGGGCTCCATCATGGTAAGTATGCGGCGAGTGTGACTCACGATGGCCTCGCGCTCTGACTCGCCAATGTGTGAACCTTGCATTATGCAAGGTTCACACATTGAAGTGGCGATAGTAACCGATCATGCCCAAAAACCTCATGATCTGCCGCTTGGTGGACGGCCTGGGGAACTGGTTAATAGCCTGTATCTTGTTTTGGGGGGGGCACACCTGGCCTAACCCGACCACAAACCCAAGATACTGCACAGTTGCCCGGACAAAGTCGCACTTGCCCAGATTGACCACCAAGCAGGCCTCACTGAGCTTCCGAAACAAGGCTTCTATGTGCTCACAGTCAGTGGTGGGCGCGCTCCAGTGGGACCGGTAATGCGGCAGCGCTCCGCGCTCCTCAGACATAAGGTAATGCGGCAGCGCTCACGCGCTCCTTTGGTCAGCCGACCCGATGCGCTTCCCGCTCTGCGCTCCGCGCTCCCAAAAATAGGTATATAATAAAAAACAAGTAAAAAACAGCTTCTAGAAGTTATTTAATTATTTACCTAAATTAATACAATCTTGTGTCTTTCACTTCATTAAATTCAAAAAATTCAAAACATTAAAAAAAACTCTAGTCATGGTGTCTTTCTGAAGTTTAAGTTTCTCACTTTCTCAGTTTCTGTAATACTTTATGTCATATCAATGATATGATTGATATCATATCATGGATGACCCGCTGACCAGTCTTCGACGGTATATATACGGCCGGGACTAGGGTCTTGTCAGTTGTCACGCCCAGTGCCAGGTCCGTATATAATTATATACTGACTCGCCGAAAAAAAATTGTAGCAGCGAAACGACTGCACCTATGGCTTTCATATTTTTAGTTTTTTACCACATGTACTTTACCCTTCTGCATACCCACCACCACTACCCCAAACCCCTCCTCCCACCCACTCGCTGATTATCGGTCGCCTCACAAGGAAAAAAAAGGAAAATCTGTGGCGGCGAAACGATTGCACCAATCGGTTCCATATTTGTGTGACAAGTGCCTTACCCTTCTGCCTTCCCTCCACCACACCCCCAACTGCCTCCCACAACCCACTTCCAGCGTATCCGTACGAATAATAGGAAAACAAGAAAAATCTGTGGTGGCGAAACTACCTCACTAATCGGCTTCATATTTGTAACAGGAGTCAATTACGCTTCTACCTTCCCCCCACCATCCCCCCAAACCACCCTCCCACCCATACATTCAAGTAACATTCCGATGGTATCGATACCATAAAATTATAAAAGTCTCTGAAGTCTATAGTGTCTTTTGACTCTTTTCAGCTACGTTCGCGACTATCGGGGACCTGATTTCTGGCGAAAATGGACAAGGGGAAGTGTTTTTTTTACCATTATTCTTCCTTTCTCACCCAACTTGATAGATTTAGCCAAAAAAAAAAAAAAAAAAAACTCTGGCACTGGCCAGCTTTTTACCTTTCCAGGGTTTGAAGGTGGCACTGTCAGTCTGTCACTATCATAGTATCACTGTATCACAGTTCACTAACACCGTGAGTAACACTGTACGATGACTGTACACGATAATGACGTTCTTGAACCTGTTGTTGACAGGAAAAATCGCTTCCGGAGTGCCAGAAAGGAGCGCAAAATTCAAGCTGCGCTCCCCGCCTGCACTCCGAGTTCAGATTTTTGCCGCTCCTCGCTCCGCGCGCACCGGATCGCAGAGCGCAGAGCGCCAAATCGGCGCGCCCACGCCCACCACTGCTCACAGTGACTCTCAAAGTTGTCATCGTAGATTATAACGTCATCTAGGTAGACAGTGCAGTTAGGGATGACAGCTACTAACTCATTCATAAGACTCTGGAAGGTTGCTGGGGCATTTTTAACACCTTACGAGCGGCCTATGCGGTTTATTTATGTGTACCGCACAGCGGGGTGTTTTTAGCCAAAATAGGGCTGTTTACGTGATCATTTTCATGCCTAAATAAGACCCAGAACGTAAAACAAGTACCTATCCCTGAAAGGGCATAAACAGAGCTTTCGAATGACACCATAACGATCCTTGTATGATGGATAGTTTTCTTGCAATAACCGTGCAACGCGAGTGCAAAAAGCAGGTAATTCGGTACTTTCAGTACATAATTGAGTATGTAGCGAGTGAGATAGGGAGGAGGGAGCTGAGATTTGTGTCAGTAGGTTCGCCGCGGTGGTCTGGAGCAGTCATACGCTCGCTAGTCTCCTGCCACCACTTGTCTCTCTCTCTCAGCCACATTACGTGCTGAAATTGCCACTCGACCTATGTCGAGCGCCGCCACATAGTCCAGCTTTATTTAACTCGACTTATGTTGCTCGCCGCTAAATAAGGGTTAAGGCCATACGGCATCACATTGCAACGGTAGGTGTTCCCATCAACCACAAACCCGCATACCCCCTTCGCCCGCTCAGACAAGAGCACCTGCCAGTAGCCTTTCACTATGTCTACTTTAGTTAGAAACTGTGCCTTACCAATCTTGTCTACACTATCGTCCACACGGGGAAGGGGGTAAACATTGGTGGGAGTCAACCCGTTCAATCTCCGAAAGTCAATGCAGAAGCGAACCTTCCTGTCAGGCTTGGGCTGCAGAGTGACAGGAGATGTCCACCTAACTGCCCCCTTCTCAATCAACCCCCATTCTAACATACACTCTAACTCCGCTCGGAGGGCTGGGAGTTTAATGGGTGGAATTCTGTAGGGTACTGATTTAAAGGAGGGGGGGGGGGGTGAACTCCCACGTCCACGTCATGCACCACTCGAGTTGTGAGGCCTGGATGCTCTGCAAACACAGTGGGGTATGAAGCAAACAGGCACGGCTACACACTGTTGCTCAGGCAGGTGCACTAGAGCATCGTCAGCCACCTGTCTGGAGTTCCCCGCCCACTGGTCAGCAGAGACATGACACTCCCAGTTATCTTCCACCTGGGCTTCACTGTCCCTCACTCCTTCTCCTCCATGACCGCTGCAGGTCAACACAGGGACAGCGAGAGGCTCAGGGGGGCGCCTCACAAACTCTTTCACCAGATTCACATGGCACAGCTGATTCTTTTTACGCCGATCTGGAGTAGCCACAAGATAGTCTAGGTCAGAGATCTTTTTTACCACCTTATAAGGACCAGCGTACTTGGCAGACAACGGATAACCTGGCAGAGGTAACAGAATCAACACCTCCTGCCCCACCTTAAACTTCCTACCTGCCAACTCTAGGCTTCTCAGCATTCTCTCTCTGCTCTTGAGGACATACTTTAACATGGAACATGGTTTTGCTGTGCCTTTCCAGATTTCCCTAACCATGTTGAGGGGGCCTCTGACCTGATGTCCAAAAACTAACTCATTGGGACTGAACCCTAGGCTTTCACCAGTTACCTCCCGAGCAGCGAATAATACATAGGGCAACCCAAGATCCCAATCCTTGTCATTCTCAACACAGTAACAACGCAGCATGCTCTTCAGAGTCGAGTGCCACCTCTCCAACACCCCCTGACTCTCTTGGTGATAGGCTGAAGAGACAACTGTACTGTTACCGTGCTGCTGCATGGTCTGTTTGAAAAGGTTCGAAGTAAAGTTGGACCCTTGGTCTGACTGCAATTCCTGCGGGTACCCGTACATAGAACAGTACAATAGCAAGTTACGAACAACAGTCTTAGCAGTACCATTTCGCATGGGGTATGCATCCGGATAACGAGTGGCAACATCCATGATTGTGAGGAGGTACTTGTTGCCTGCACTAGTAGGGGGTAGAGGGCCAACCATGTCGATTATAACCTTACTGAATGGTGGCCCGATTACAGGAATAGGGTGTAACGGAGCCTTGGGAATACACTGGTTTGGTTTACCTACTGTCTGGCAGGTACTGCACATTGCCACCCATGATGCCACATGTGCCTTCATACCTGGCCACCAAAACAATTTCGCCAATGCTGCTACCGTCTTACGTACACCCAAATGCCCTGCCAACGGTACATCATGCGCCAACCTCAGTAGGCTATCACGGCACACACTAGGCACTACCAACTGGTCAACCACTCTCGACCCACCCTCCCAACTCCGTCTGGGATCTAGAAAACGCCTGTACAATATGCCCTCCTCACGAAAGAAGTCCCCCGGCTTTGCATCCCCGTCCTCCTCAAGTTCAATTGCACCGTTACTACACTTCTGAAGCTCAGGATCATCTAGCTGCAGCCGACAGATATCCGAAGGAGCCAATTTTTCTAAGTGCTCCCGGAGCAACTTATGGCCTCCCCCGATACTGGACTGTTCGATCCTAACTTGTTTAAGTGTGTAACGTTGCTGTTTCAGAGTTTTCTCACGCCCTACCTCCTCACCAAATGTGACAGGTTCTGGGGCCACGCCGGACCTAAACATTGGTGCTAATACTGAGTCGCCAAGAAGAGCCGCTGGATCAAAACTCACAAAACTTCTCCCAACTTTAGCTTTCTCCTTCCGACCGTTCCTCCGCTGGTCTAGAGACTGAGGAATAGGCTGTGACACCTTAGATGCACGAGATCGGGTGACAACACACGCCATCTGCTGTAATTGACACCTCTCGACCAACTCCTGCCCCTCCCTACTCACGTCGGCCGCCCTCTCGGCAACGACTAAGGGTGGAACCTCAGAAGTAGGCACCGCAAAGTCGTTGCCGAGAAGAAGGTCGACGCCCTCTACTGGCAGTTTCTCTACGATTCCAACATCTATCTCCCGTGTCACACCATCAACCTCCAGCTCCACTCGAACCAACGGGTATGACCGTGTAGCATTAATACCCTGCACCACAACTACCCGTGCCGCGTTTATAGGTTGGCCTGTAAAGTTTTTCATCAGACTCTGGGATGCACCTGTATCTCGCAACAACTCCAACCCATGCTTGCAACCAGCCCAACTCACGCAGCCACGCCCTCTATGGTCGCAAAAAGCATCGCGGACAGGTTTCGAGCCTTCCGGACACTCCTTCACTGGCTGTGCCCCCGCATCTGACATATCACCCCGGGTAAATGCAGAAGACCTCAGAGACACCCCAATGTTGCAACCCAAAGACACAACTGCTGCAGATTGGTTACTAGGGCAGGAACGTGCAAAATGCCCCTTTTTATGACACCTATAGCACTCTACTTCACCCTTGGACTTCCCCTGAGGTGGGGAAGGGCCCTGACCTTTCTTAAACGGGACGGTTTTTGGTTTGTGATCAAAATTAGTATCATTGCTCTTGCTTTTGTTATTAAATGTTGCATCACTGACTCGGGAGGGTGGGGTGTTGCCCCCCTTGTTAACTGCATCGGTCCGTTGTGCAGACCCGTACCGACGAATCAGCGATAATCTCAGGTCAGCCATCTCAGCTGCCTCTTGTAGAGTTTTAGGACGTTTCTCTTTGAGGTTTAAAGTCAGGTCGCCGCCTGTGCATTTAAAAAATTGCTCTAGAAGGACTAACTGCTCAATCTCTTCGAACATCGTCACCTTCTCTGACCTCAGCCAATTTCTCAAAGCATCAGACAGTTCCCGGGCATGTTCTAGAAAAGTGCACTCACGACCCTTCGTAACACCCCGAAACTTCAACCTATATGTCTCTGGTTGTAACTCGTACGCCCGCAGAACAGCTTCCTTCAATACCTCATAATTGATGCAAGACTCCAAGGGCAACGCATCATATGCCCTGAGTCCTTTGCCCACCAACCTAGAGGAAACAAGGGCTGCCCACTTAACCTCAGGCCATTGGTGCTCCCGGCATTTCTTCTCAACACGCAGGAAAAACTCGGTGACACCCGACTCGTCAAATGCAGGGACTAACTTAAGAAGGTGCGATAAAGACTGATCAAGACCTCGATTCCCAGAACCGAGACGCTGCCCTGTCGACTCCACCCAAGACTTCTCAAGCTCTATGTCTGCACAGTACATGGCCTTTCTCTCCTCAGCCTGAATCTTAGCCATCTCGAGCTCAGCCTCATGCTTTCGTTGCTCAGCCTGCTGGTTAAGTTTGGCGAGTTCGAGCTGAAACAACATCTCGGCAGACAAACCTTGAGGAGGGGGTGCTACTATCGGGGACCCACCCCGTGGATCACCTAGAGGCATACCCAACCGCCAGTGGGCATCGGCCTGCGGGAACGTACCCAGCTCCGGAGCCCGAGGGGGCGCCATGCTAGGAGTTGAGTGGAATGGGGGCTGGGCCGAAGGTGCCCCAGCTCCCGCTCCACCCGAAGCCCCACGCACCCCACCGAGCACACAGGTAACCAGCTCACCTCTCGACAAACTGCTAGTACCGGGAAACCCTAAGACCGTGGCTACACACTGCAGTCCGTACCGGTCTAGCCCCGACACCCGATCCGCCGACACAGGCTCCTCCAAAAAAATCCGAGCATCCTCCTCACTGTTCACCACCCGAGCGCCGCTAGACAACTCCACCTTCTCCACCTCCTCGCCTGTGCCCTCACTATGTACTGATCCGTCGTTCGACATAGTGTCCACCAGAAATCCTCAACGTTTAAAAAAAAAAAGTACCTAAACTCTCATGTAGCACTATTCACTCAAAAAATGCTTGAAGACAACTCAAGTGCTATACTACGTTGCCAAAAAAAATTCTGTGTCCAAAATATTCCTCAAAAAACAAATGTCCAAAAAATCCTGCAATTATTTCTTAGTTCACTAAATCCTAGACTAAGGTCGCCATTTGTTATGACGACTAAGATAAGATACTAGGCAAGGTCGCTAATTGTTATCACGTTTAAGATAAGATCCTAGGCAAGGGCGCCATTTGTTACGACCGGGACTACGAATAAAACAAGGGCACTTAATGATTGGACTAGTAATAGGGCACTATGCAACAACGGTACGCTAGATCCAAACCCTCGAACTTATATGCCGGCGAACAAAACACCTATACCCTCCTGGGTTAATCTGTGATAGCGGGGTATCCTAAACTGGGCATAAATGTACTCTACTTCAGGCTAACCCTCACTGGTATAGCCTGATAACAAACAAGAGGCAAGTTACGTTAAAATGCATAAAAAGGAATCTATGGAAAGATCAATTAAATCACTGCAAGATTTAATACAATAAAAAGATGCTTCAATACAGTTACTCTAAACAACAATAAACTCTTCACTCCTATCTGAAAGAAAGTGAAGTATAGTCCTACAGCATAGACCTGGAAACTTCTGAAGAAAGTCTGATGCTCATAAGATGCTCGTACTGATCTTGAACTATATAAAGGCAGGAGGCAGGACACCACACGTGTAAATCGAATACACAAAAAGATTGGACATATAATGTTAACTGACACGAGAATACTATAAATGCGGAATGGTAGCAATGCTCGACACTAAAAGAAGTACTTCCTCATCAACGAAACAGTCTGCTATGGTTGTGCGGCTCAACAACAACTTAAACTAATAAATGCTGTGAATAATAATGCGTACATATCAAAGAGCTTATATTAAATACTAACAAGTGTCTACTCGATTAATAATGTCTAGCTGGGATACTCTAGGTAAGGAACTGGGGTTGAGCAAGACAGGCTCGTAGCCTAGCGATGTCCTTAACCAGGGACCTGCGGGGAGACTCTTAAGAGTTCCCCCGGCGGACTGCGGGGAGACTCTTAAGAGTGAGTGAAAAAAAAAATCAACTTTTGACATCGGAAAAAAAAAAAAAAAAAACAATTTGGCCCCTGGGCCATGCAAAATCTCAGTCCTCTACCTCCCCTCCTTCCCCACTTTCCTCCTCTCCTTCAGTTATCACCTATTTTCCCTGTTATTCCCTTATTCTGAGGTATATTTTCGTGCTAACATTAGCGAGTTGCAAGCAGGGTGTTGTCATCACTGATGGCAAGCGAGTGCAGGAGAGAGAGAGAGAGTATCGATCGACTGTGTCTCAGTGGCCTTGGGGGAAATTGGCGGGAAAGCAGCTTGCCTCACCCATACATTATACAACTCGCGGGCTATATCTCCGATTTTGACCATCCAAACACTGTTTTCACTCGTTTTATTGTTGTTTCAGGTTAATACCTTTATAATCAACCCATAATAGGCGCATATGGATAAGTATTAATGCTATTAATGGTACAATGACTATTTTAGTAACGGAAACACCTCAAATACATGCACACAGGGAGAGGTGTCTAATTACCCCCATGCGCACTTCAGAGGTTAAGACTGCATCCTTTAAGTTACGTTAATTGACTAGGGTGCTCTCTTGATAGATCCAGATCACAAGTATCTGGTTCTATCCTGGCGACCCTCCAAAGACAAGCAAAGAGGCAGCAAAGTGTGGATCTGGTACAGGCCAAAACCTTCAGTCAACACAATGCTGCACTCGCAAAGGACGCAACCGAAAAGACAACCCAGGCTACCACAGGACCGGTCGAAGTCGTGTAGGTATAAGCAAACCGTACACACATCGGAGACAATGACTACAAATACCTTATCCCAGTCTAGCATTAAATAAAAGAGCAGAAACACTAAATCAATAATGGAGACACACACAAAGTTCTTAACCTATACTAACTAAGAACCCTCAAACCTATTCTAAGTACATGTAAATATCTCTGAGGACGGCGCATGCAATACAATGGGCCGGCTATGGAAACCGTATGCAAAACCCAAGGGGATAAGTAATGGAATAAAGGCGAGAAGTAATGGAAAAGAAGAAGTTCAGAGAGAGAAACAGTGATACAGGTGGTGATCGGGGGAGAGTATGCAAAGGGATGTTAGAAGCACGCGCGCCAAGCCTGTCCTGACGAGGACAGCTCCTGGGGACCCTCGTGTAGGAGGTTAGTTACACAGGAGCCCGCAAAGGCGCGATGGTCGGCCAATCACGGGCCGAGACGTCACAAGATAGCAGGTGTCACGTGACACAGCCAGACACGCCGGCCAATAGCGAGCGAGAGGCAGGGTTGCTCCTGCACCTACAGACACTCACTACCATCTCGCTCTAAAAGTCTCTCTCATTCCCACGCTGGTACTATCATTACTACTATTGATATAAAATATAACCCGTTGTCACAGACGAAAACAAAGACCACCACTGGACTGTCTGTGACAATACGATTACTAGGAAAGAAAGAACAACATTCTCTGATAACTGTAGCCCATTTCGATGTCCCTGGCGAGCGCTAGTGGCTAACGAGAGGCGATTCTGCCAACGCTGGTATACGTCACAAAATGTATATAATCTATTGATACGGCCTGTACATTAATTTACCTGACAGAAGTAAGTGTTCTTAAGATTCAAAAGACCATTATGTTATAAGGACTATATTCATTTGGGAGTTTATGGGATTTTCACCTTTATAAAAGAGTCTGCTGTATCATTCGAACCAATTATCAGCTCACAGTCATTTTTGCTTCACCACCCATCTGCTTCGAATCACTTTGCTTGATCAGAGAATCATTTGCATCATTTGAATTTCATCAGACATTACTTGTGCAGCTTTTAACTTTTGAAAGTCAGGTCTCATCTAGCAATGGTATCTCTTAACCCGGAGTGTGGTCGTGGTATAAGGTGGTAATATCGGGATTTCAACCATTGCATCACGAATTGTGTAACACCTCGCTGCTTCTGTCAGGGTTTTATAGTCATGTGTTTAGGTTTAAGTGTAATATTGCTAGAATATTAGTGTTGTAAGGAAGACCTATTTTTCGTTAACTGTTTACTTAATATCATAAATATTTCTTTATTTCGTTCATACATAATTATTATTTAATATTTAAATATATACTTGCTTTGATTAGTCTTTAGAATTAATTCTTTGTTAGTTTAACTTTGGTATTAATTCACTAAACTTTCTGAATTTGTTTTTACTTGTATAACTATGGGTTTACTTTTGTATTAATAAACTAAAATTTATGAATTTGTTTTTACTTGTCTTTATCCATATATTTATTATAGTCACTACTCGCGACAATAGTAGAGTATGTTGTGTCCCTTACTTGTTATAACTGCAGTGTTCCCCAAGACCATCCTCATAGCTTCATTAAGGTCATTTTACCATTTAATAACTTGGCGGTTGACAAGTGAGGGACGCAACACTATATAAGAGCTACTATAGTTTTATGAATTAACTAGGCCTATATATGTATGCGTAAAATTACTTAAGGGATGTTATAATCCTCCATATGTATTAAAGTAGAGCTCAATATTCAGTCTTATAATTGATTTATCATATTGCTTTATGTTTCTGCTTTGAAGCTTGTTAGTGTTTCCTTAATATATCTTCCTTGCATCTCTGACTTGTTGGACATCAATAACAACACGCATTGTCTTGTCATTGTGTGCTAAAACAGCCTGGTACAACACAAAATTGACCAGTCTCTTTGTTTACAAGCATGCGGCAGCCCCACACCACCTGGCCCACTCAGATTTGTTTAGTATTGTCACGTGACCTGACGTCACAAGCAAACTATGAATACACATGAACGTATACATATAGCATGTTCTTCCCCAAGCCTAAACTAATGTATTTTTATATTTTTACTCTTGGAGTTCATCTTTAATGAGAATAATGTCCAACCCTCGGTGATCATTGCTACTCCTTATAGGCTACACTGATGGATCGTCCTATTGCAGGTATTTTTAGCCTACTTGTTATGAATATTGTTGTCTACTGAATAATGAAGTCATTATTGAAGAGACACTCAGTCTGTGTTAGTAGTTAACCTGACAAGCGCGATATAGACCTAGGTGCTAGGGTAGTTATTTGTGCATTTCTAGCCCTGGATTCTGACAGAATTCGTTATATTTACAATATAAACCATTATTTGTTTTCGGTATGCTTTTATTTTACATATATGATGTATATATGAACCTTCAAGAGTGCTAAAATAAGTGGGAAAAGCATTTGGGTGGTGAAAAACGAAGATATTGGCCACCCGGTCATAATCTCAGGCGAGAGAGAGACACAGGCAGCCCTCCCCTCTCGCTGTCTGGGAGTCAACTGAGACGAGCGTGGCGGTGTGTGCCGGTGTCTGGGTGTTGCATAACGATCTTTTATGCAACCCACTTGTGCTACATTATCGCGGGAGAGAAAAATAACCGATAAATGATGATAATAAGTGGATAAATAGGTGATAATTGAGGAGGGGGGGAGGGGGGAATAAGGTGGGGAAGGAGGGGAGGGGGAGGGGTGAGAAACACATGGATGAGTACTAGAGGGGAATTATCTCACCTAGAGACAAAATCCTTTGTTTTGATAGGCCCTTTTTTTTTTTGGAAGGCTTTTTTTATGGTCCTGCTTCCGTGAGGCCTATCGCGTTCCCTATAGGAAGCCTTCCGTGAGGCATATCGCGCTTGCCGGGTTAAGGAAATAAAGATAATAAAATTACTTCCTTGTGCTCCTAGTCCCTGACTGTTGAGTTGATCAATAACCCAATTTATAGTATGCTTGTAAAATAACAGCATAATTTTGTTTTTTTATTAGATTTTGTTTTTTTATTATTATTATTATTATTATTATTATTTTTACTGACATGTACACTCTTAACCCGCTCCCCCCTACACACACACACACACATATTCCAATGGGTGACCCCACATAGGCGGTTCTTGTGTTAGAGTCAATTGATAAGTGGCCTAGAATGTGGCACAGGTTTCTGTTGACCTCATTCAAAAGTGTACATTTCCTCAATGACCTCATCAAGATAGGCAGGTAGAAATAGTAAAGATATTAATTAACATTAATGGTTCCTGGCAAGATTTTTGGAGTGGCCGTTAAGGTATCTAGCCATCAATCAAGCGAATCTGATATTACTTTTTACCGATATGTGCTCAGTGTGAGGTCGCCCATTGTATGGATATAATTGTCAAATAATCAACAACGAAGTATCTTCGCAATTAGAACCGCCACGGACAAGCTTCTTGGGGTGACCACCAGATGGAGAATGGTCGCTTTGGGGACTAACCACAATATTTTTTAGGTAAAAAAGAAATATACCAAGATTATGCGTTATATAATATTAGCAGCCATTAGTATGATTTTTGAAGCAGTTTTAATTTGTTTATTTGTAGCATGTTCGCTCTTTGTAAATATAAAACTAGATTTCTCTGAATGTCTCAAACCTTTGTACAAAATATATTATCGTTTCAGTTCCTCTATTTAGAGGTTTATGAAGTAAATAATTCATTCAATGTAAGTTTCTTAGAAGTGTTTGACATTATATAGCGCTTAAACCTCACGTAGAGTAGAATATTATAATAGTCCATAAAATAAGACAGGCTTTACCAATTATTGGTCTTGAGCGTGGTCTCGGGCGTGTCGGGCTTATCAATTTTGCTGCCTCTACGGTACGAACACCTATATCCGTAAACAGGTCTTCTCGCCGTTCTAGGATTTCGCCATTCCTTTACTCTTTATTACTATATCACGAAAAGCATGATTATATTTTCATATAAGTATGCTCTATTAATTGATGCTATGTATTATCATAATATAAGTTTTTACAAGAAATCAACAGAAGTTCTGGAAAATTTAGTAAGCTGTCGATATAGTTTTTGGAAACGAAAATGACAGTGGTTTGCTCGCACGTGTGAGTTTGAGGGGTGAGGGAGAGTGTATCCTACGTCGGCAGTGATGACTTATGAGGTCCTGCCATATCCTCATATAAATGCGCGTCCATATGTTTAGTGAGTTTTAACAATAGTTAAGCTTACTGACAGTAGCTTATTCCACTGTAAATAATTCTACTATAACATGTGTTTATTATGAATGCTAGACTACTCGGCCCACAGGACAGCTCGGCCCAGTAAAAACGAGACAGCTCAGCCCCGTGTTAATTACGAGACAACTCTTAATTAACCAAACCTAACCTAGTTTAACCTAACCTAACCTACACATTATGAATCTAGAGAACTAGCCTATGACATAATTATACAATAAACGAACATTTCGCCCACATTACACACACGCCATAAACGGGAGGCCATGTGTGCAGCACCAAATCTTGCAAATCCTGTCCTCTGCGCATGCGTGAGAATCTTAGGCCCCTTGGCACGATTATTTTGTCCTTTATACTATTATATTATCTTAACCTAACCTAACCTAACTTAAATTAACCTAACAGTTGAGCCTAAATAACATAATCAAAATGTTAGGGAATAGGCCGCGCATAAGCAGAGGACAGGATTTGGTGCTGCATACATGGCCTCACCCATAAACCCTCCACTTAGCTCTCCCCATCCTAATCCGGACTGGTCTCGTCAAATTGCACCATAGCAAAACATGGGGCCGAGCTGTCTTAAATAATGGGCCGAGTTGTCTCGCCGTCGTGGCCGAGTTGTTCAAAAGTGGGCCGAGCTGTCCGAGCCGAGTTGTCCCATGGGCCGAGTCGTCCAGTCACCGTTTTTTATATATATTATTTCTATAAGGATTTGGTGCTTAGCAAGTTAACATTCATGCTTTACAAGCAATCTGTGGATTCTCATAAAAAAATAAAAATCGCCATGTGTAGCCTAATGATTATAGGGTTATAGTTGATACATATGTTAATTGTGTGTGCACAAATAAATATGTTTCTACCAAAAAAATACCATTTGTGAATGGAGTGTCTTTTAAATGAAGCTTATTATATTGTGGAGTTGCCAAGTAAATTACCACTTGTCCTAGGGTCCTGCAACAATGCGACAATTTTCCGACTGGTGGTCACCCCAAGAAGCTTGTCCGTGGCGGTTCTAATTAAAATATAATAAAATGGTAGTCAGTGTCCATATAAAACTTCACAACTATTCTCTATACTTTGTCCATCGAGAAATGTTCAAGCCCCATATGTTAATTGTTCAGCTGCCTCAAGATTTGTACAGTGAAATACATTGTCAATGTTGTATTAATGCGATGTTGAGATGTAGCAGCTTCTTGTACCAGCAAATAACTATAAATTATCTGTGTTGGGTGGGAAGAGGGGCGCCGGCTGATGGATGGCAGAGGAGCATGGAGGTCACTCCCTTGGGTATCAAGGCATCTGGCAATTGATATAGATGGTTGTTAACCCGGGAACTGCCGGAAGACTCTTAAGAGTTCCCCCGGCGGACTGCGGGAAGACTCTTAACACCTTAAGAGCGGCCTATGCGGTTTATTTATATGTACCGCTCAGCGGGGTGTTTTTAGCCAAAATAGGGCTGTTTACGTGATCATTTTCATGCCTAAATAAGACCCAGAATGTAAAACAAGTATCTATCCCTGAAAGGGCATAAACAGAGCTTTCGAATGACACCATAACGATCCTTTTATGATGGCTAGTTTTCTTGCAATAACCGTGCAACGCGAGTGCAAAAAGCATGTAATTAGGCACTTTCCCCATACAATTCCTTATATAGCGAGTGAGAGAGGTGGGAGGGAGGTGAGATTCATGTCAGTAGGTTCGCCGCGGTGGTCTGGAGCAGTCATACGCTCGCTACTCTCCTGCCACCACTTGTCTCTCTCTCTCAGCAACATTACGTGCTGAAATTGCCACTCGACCTATGTCGAGCACCGCCACATAGTCCAGCTTTATTTAACTCGACTTATGTTGCTCGCCGCTAATTAAGGGTTAAGAGTCAGGGGGAAAAAAAAATCCATTTAAAACACCCAAAAAAAATGTTTTTGTTTTGTTTGTATTTATTTTATTTTTTATTTTTTATTGCCCCTGGGCCATGCCAAATATCACTCCTCCACCTCCCCTCCTTCCCCACTTTCCTCCCCTCCTTCAGTTATCACCTATTTTCCCTGTTATTCCCTTATTCTGTGGTATATTTTTGTGCTAACATTAGCGAGTTGCAAGCAGGGCATTGTCACCACTGTTAGCAAGCGAGTGCAAGAGAGAGAGAGAGAGAGTATCGATCGACAGTCTCTCTCCAGACGTGGAGAAAAGTGGTGGGAAGTGAGGTTGCCTCAGCCATACATTATGTAACTTCCGGCCTGTATCGCCGATTTTGACCATCCAAACGCCGTTTCCACTTGTTTTATTGTTGTAACAGGTTAATACCTTTATAATCAACCTATAATAGGTGCATATGGATAAGTATTAATGCTATTTATGGTAAAATAACGATGTTAGTGATGGGAACAGCTCAAATACGTCAGCACAGGAGTGTGGTGTCTCATACCCCCCATGCGCACTTCAGAGGTTAACGGAGGACATTTCTCTCCACGTAATGATAAAAAGTATAACACAAATGCAAATTCCAGATAAATTAGACTCAAAATGGATCTAACTTAACCAACCTAACCTCACCACTTTCTCTTAACAGTCGAGGCCAACTTCTCCTAGAGTCTGAGTTTTCTTCAACTGAGTTCTCTTGATACCACAAATTCCCCAGCAAGAGTCTTCATTACATTCTCACATAAAAACATTAATTTCCTGAACATACCCAGCAATTATCATCCATACAGGGTAACTGGACATAAATATTATCAAGGTAATGTGATAGTTAGGCTATAATTCCGGGCAGGCTGTAATAACCTACTCATTAAAGGCAGGATGACCTCTCTAGGCTCCAGTGGTTTTACGTCATCTATAATTAGACTTTATGTAAAGTATATTCCTTCACTGACAGGCAGACATGAACATTACTATTAAATAAACAGATAGTAATAGGATTGTTTCGACTTCTTTTTAAATTATAAAGGGGCTACTTATACGCTGACTGTCCTGCATTAACTATGTAACAATGTTCTGTCTATTTGATCAAACTTAGAACCCGGATATTCAAGTAGATTATAAGGTACGGCATGTAAAAGTAATTAATGACCAATGAATTAACAGCATATTACATGTTTATGATGTAATAACTTGCCTATTCTCCAAGGGTGTAATCAGGCATAAGATCTTATTAATCTTATATATAATCTTCTATATATATATATATATATATATATATATATATATATATATATATATATATAATGTCCAGGCAGGCCTGGACGTTATAGGTAAACGTTATAGGCCCCAGTGGTTTTATGTCATCTATAATTTGGCATTGTTAAGTTAAGCATTTCCCTTTTCCATTGACATTATAAAGTATCGTTAGCTAGGGCTAACATCTTAATATATATTAGTTTTTCATATATAAATAAAAATCCTTTTTATCATTATCTTTTAGCAACTTTGATTCTTGTCGCTTATTAGTATGGATTTCTAAATTATTATTGACTGTCAAGTACACAGGGTGAGGGCTGGTCCTATCCAGAGAGAGGTTTGGCATCCTCTACCCAACTTTAACCGTTTCTATCTCTTTTACTGTCCTACTTTCCTTCTGGGGGCAGGGTGCTAGGATTCCTCCTCTCCTTGTAAAATTCTTCTACTCATCGAAACAGAGAAAGGGGCGAGGGAACGTAAAAGTAGTCCTGGACCCTGAAAATTAGAACCCTTGAATGTTATTTCTGTTCGAGCTCTGTCTCGAGTCGACCACCCCCAGCAATGGGGTATGTGCCTGAGTATAATATATATAGGTTTGATTCCCGAAGGTAAGTAGAGAAAACCTAATATTTAGTAGGGCCCCTTCATCATTGACGACTTCGCCTATTAACATTAATAGTCTCCATTCAACATCCTGCACCAGCAATTTGAATAACTCGCCCGGAAGATCATTGAGTACTCATCATAAGTGCACGCTTAATTCCCTTATGGGATCGTCATTTTGATTGGGTACCCTACAGAAAAAAAACTCTGTAAAAATACAAAAGAAAAGATAATTTAATATCTGTTATGATATGACTTGCCATATACGTGGATTTCTCATGTTTTGATTCCCTGATACCAGGCCCCCTAGCGGCCATCTTCGTCCTTCACTGATATACCAAGAAAAAACTATAGAAATCAACGAATGGGAAGTGGGATGGATGGGAAGGCCCGAGTCGTCAATGATTACGGGGCCCTACTAAATATTAGGTTTTCTCTACTTCCCTTCGGGAATCAAACCTATAATTTAATAGGGCCCCTTCATCATTGACGACTTCGCCTGAATATCAAGACAGGGAGGCGGGACATTCGTAAATTATCCTAACCTTAGGGAAGAAAATCCGAATAAAATTTTCTTAAGATTTTATTGTATGCAATACAAAATATAAAAAAGATATAAAAGATGTGCTAGCAGTGCGTAGCATTAAGAAACTGCTTGCTCATGGTAAGGTCGTTGCAGGTGACCCTATGCATGAAAGAAAAAGTGTGACACATCTGTGTCCTACCGAGTGAGACCCTGCAGTAGGTACTTGCTCTGTTCTTAAAACTAATTGTACAGTAATCTCACTGTGCACTTTGGTAAAAAATAGACATAGTTGCAACTATGTGATAACTCTCTTAACCTAAGACGTGCGCATGGGGGGTATGAGACACCACACGCCTGTGCGCACGTATTTGAGCTGTTCCCATCACTAACATCGTTATTTTACCATAAATAGCATTAATACTTATCCATATACGCCTATTTTAGGTTTTTTTAAAGGTATTAACCTGTTACAGCAATAAAACAAGTGGAAACAGCGTTTGGATGGTCAAAATCGGCGATACAGGCCGGGAGTTACATAATGTATGGCTGAGGCAACCTCCCTCCCCTTGTCTGGAGAGACACTGTTACGCAATAGTCTCTCTCTCGCTCTTTCCCACGCTTGGTAACAGTGATGACAACGCCCTGCTACCAACTCGCTAATGTTAGCATGAAAATAGACCACAGAATAAGGGAATAACAGGGAAAATAGGTGATAACTGAAGGAGGGGATGTGGAGGAGTGATATTTGGCATGGCCCAGGGGCAAAAAAAAACACAAAACAAAATTTTGGGTGTTTTAAATGGATTTTTTTAGGCCCAGGATCTTAAGAGTCTTCCCGCAGTCACCCGGGGAAACTCTTAAGAGTCTTCCCGCACTTTCCGGGTTAAAATTAAACACGTCTAATACTGGACTGTAGAACCCGTCCTATCACAGCTCGTGATATATCACAATCTCCAAGGGTACAGGGGGGATATGGCCTATTCCGCACAGCCCCCCCCCCCCCTCCCCCTTTTAAAAACAAACAACTAATAAAACATACTACCTACTGTACCCGTTGCCGTAAAGCTACACAAGTACGCTTTGGTTTATCTAGAGCGACCGACAGGTAGCGTGTCAGGAATGTATGATTGGAAGCCCAAAGTTGGGTCTTAGCAATATCCTCATTTGAAATTTGTTGTAAAAACCTGAGAGACACCGCCCACTTCCTAATGTTGTGAGACCGACCTAACACGCCGGAGTTGCTTTCCTTAATAATGTCTACTAGTAATGAAGCTAACTTCCGTTTCGTAGCACGCGTACCTGTTCGGTTCACCCATAAAGCACCTGGTTGGCGAGGTTGCGCAGCCCTCATAAACTTTGTGAGCGCTTGCACAGGACATAACATGTGATGAATGAGGCCCCTCTTGAGGGCCGGGACTGATAATTCAGAGAAGACATGGTCTGAATGTTAATTTTTTGCAATAAATAAGGGAGACTGCGCGATTTGCACATTGTCATGCAGCCTCCCAAACCTGAGACAGTTTGGTTCGTTGCTCATCGCCGCCAGCTCTGATACCCGGTGTCCAGTGGCAAGTGCCATGAGAAAAACCGCTTTCTTAAAAAGTGAGTCAAAGTCCGGCGCATGATTATAATTGCGGGATTGTAGCAATTCCAAAGCTTTATCAAGCGACCAGATGGGCATGAGCTGGCGAGGAGGAGGACGAAGTTTGAAACATGCCCTCATAAAACCTTTCTCCTCCGCCTGCGGTATGGAAAGGCCGGTGAGATCAAGGAAGGGGGTAATAATGGCCGACAGATGATTCTTTAACGTTATGACCGAAAAATGTTTCTGCTCAAACAGATAATCTAAGTACTTGAACACTAAGGTTGTCGATGCAGTCGTCTGCCTTGATTCCACAATCCAGGTCGTAAAAGTTTTCCAATGAGATTGATATTGTCTCCTGGTAGACGGGGTGTACTGATTCATGAGCTTTTGAGTGACACTTGGCCCAAATTTATTAAGCCATTGGGCAGAGAAAATATCCATAAGGCAAAACTGAGAGAGGTCCGAAGGTTGCCAATCGTTTCCAATTGGAAGGCGGAGACCGGGAGGGACACCGGGGTCCGGCACCACTGTTGCAATTGGTGGTACCATACCTGGGCCGGCCAGAGCGGCGTGATCAGCACTACTCGGCCCCGGTAATCCCTTAGTTTGTGAATGACCTTGCACATTAACACAGAGTCTGGTGGTGGAAACTGATAGATCGAGGTCCACTTGTTCCAGTCCACCAGCAATGCATCGAGTCCCCCCGCCGGGGTTACCCCGTGACGGGTCAGAAAGAGTGGCAGTCTGTGGGTCTCCGTTGACGCAAACAAGTCTACTTGTGGGTGGGCCGGCTTTGCAATTATCTTGTTGAAGATCGCCTGTTTGATTGTCCATTCTACTAAAGTGCTCCGCCGGC
Organism: Paralithodes platypus; assembly: GCA_032716605.1. NCBI lineage: Eukaryota > Metazoa > Arthropoda > Malacostraca > Decapoda > Lithodidae > Paralithodes > Paralithodes platypus. Next base: position 7,321,995 of record CM064499.1, on the reverse strand, counting down.
GAGAGAGAGCGTCTGCCCAGACGTTCGCCATGCCGGGGAGGTATGTGGCATGCAGATGAATCCCTAGCGAGTCTGCTAGGGTAAAAATTTGTTCTGAAACTTTCAACAACTCTCGTGACCTCACTGAACCTTGCTTCTGAATGCACAAAAATGCAGTTTGATTGTCCATTCTGAATGCTATTGATTTGTTCTTCAAAGTCGTGCCGTGAGTTTGGAGAAAGAACAGGGGAACTAAAAGCTCTTGCTTGTTGATATGTGACTGACTGTTTGTTCCCCAGATGCCTTGTCCCTGGTGGCCTAGACTTGACTGATATCCCCACCCCAGGGACCCCGAGGCGTCCGTGTCTATTCATACTGTAGGTGGGGGAGATACCCATGACATGACTGAGTAGAGGACTTCGTGCTTGGTCCAGACCGAGAGCAAGTTGTGGATTAATGGAGGAATTGGCCATAATTTCTTCTCTGGCAAGAGAGGGAACACTTTGTTGCCTTCCAGGATTAATCGCTTGGTTTTCAGTCGGCCTAGTTTGACAGTTAATTGTATCCAGTTGAGAGAACCGATCAGGGAATACAACGTTTTCCTGTTCGTATCCAAACTGTGGAGGAACCGGAACAGTTTCCTTCGAAACATGTTGCGGTTGTCCGCACTCTGTGTAAGAGTCAGAGCGGCGGTATCCCAGATCAGCCCTATCCACTGAATCGTCCTTGAGGAAACAAGGTGTGACTTTGCCAAGTTCACCTTGAACCCTAGGGCTTGTACATGAGCTAACACTCGGTTGACATAATTCTAACGAGTTTGCCACTACTAGCCAATCGTCCAGATACCAAAACACCTGTATGCCTTGAACTAATAGAGGTAAAAGGGCTTGCCTGACAAGCTTGGTGAAAACTCTTGGTGCTAGGTTCAGCCCGAATGGCATCCTTTGACAGACGTAAGTCTCTTGCCGGATGCTCAGAGCGAGAAACTTTTGGAACCTCTTGTTTATAGGGACATGCCAATAGGCATCTTTGAGATCGATCGAACACATCCAACCTTGCGGCGGGAGTGCGAGTCTGAGTTGCTGTATAGTCAGCATCCTGAAGGGTGAATTCTCTATAAAGTTGTTCAGTTGCGAGAGATCTAGAACTGGTCGCATCTGCACACTGTTCCTTTTTGGCACTAAAAAGAGGCGTGACATGAAAACTAGTTGGGATGCGTTGACTCGAATAAGGACTCGTTTGGCAATCATTTCTTGTAACACGGCCTCCTCCTCCTGAGACACTGGGTTATATTCCTGCGGCTGACGCAGTCGGGGCTGCCGGAGCCATCGCCAGGTAATTCCTTTGCTCACTACTTTTCTGGCCCAGGTATGCTTGGGCCAGGCTGAGCGGAATGAACGGAACGACCCCAGGTGCAACCGGGGATCGTCCGTCACGGCAACTTCCCAATCCCGGGTCTTTGAGCTGGACTCCAGGATGTGGGGAGGATGAGTGGCTAGTTTTTTGGAGGGGGAGGTGGGTTGGCATCGGACGCTTGACTAGTTTTGGCTGGTGCAGTGTTCTGATGACCTTTATATGGGGCCTTACCCTTATACCCATGAGGTTTACCTTGTTTGGTTTTGTACTGAGGACCTCCCTGCTGAGGGAGTGGTCTGGGGTCTCGAGATGACTGTTTAGGATGTGGTTAGTACTGCTTGTGACCTCCCCTTGATTTATGAAAAGGTTTCTTGGGGGTGTCATTCCTAGCTTGGGAGGTAACCTGTTTCCAACCGCTGACCAAATTAAAGACTAAGCTCCAAGTTTCAGTGTTAAGAAGGGTGGCCGTAAGCACCGGGGAGAGTCACCCGGCGACCTATGTCCGCCGGCAACTTCTTTACCAGATGCACTCTGAAGTCTTGGCGAGCTCGTACCGCCTCCAAAATCGCGATTCTAATGTCGCCTAGGGACTGAATGGCATTTTGAAGTGACAGTCTACGAGACAGCTCAATGGGTCTCCGAATTTGGGGGTCAGTGATGACAGAGATCGTACGTGCTAGAGAGGCGGCTACTTGATGGCTCACCAAGTATTGAGAGAACATCCGGTAAGCCTTATTTCGTAACCTAAAATCTCGCTCCAAGTGAGCAGGTGGTGGTGGAGAAAAGGGGTCATCTAAGGCATGCAATGATACTTTGGGGGCCGCCAGAAAAGTTAGTAAGGCTGGTGGTACCCCGTCTGCTTTGGACACTGGTAGAGAAAAATAAGTGTGATTCTCTTGGGGAATTTGATGTGACACTTTGGATGTAATAGTAGTGGCAAATACCTGGGCCTCTATTTCCCAATCCACCCACGGGCCGACTCCTAACTGCCGCATCTGCAGGACCGGGTTCTGAGCTTGGTCCAGAGCCGGGGTTGTAGCCAACTCCGGCGTAAGAGCATTTAAGGCCTTGACATCATTGATGCCATCAGCCTTCGACCAGTCAGCAAAAAGTCGTGCAGAAGCAGCGGAAGGAACTGCCGGAGCATCTGAATACACAAAATATGCCGGATTAAGGGAACTAGGTACACTTTTAATGAGAACATCTAGCACCCTCCCTGTCTCGTCTTTAGCCCTAAATTTTCGGTTCTTATTGATCTCTATGGACCATTCTATGGGGATTGGAGGGTCTCCTGACACAGCATTTTGGTTGAGCTATAAGGGGGTTCTCTGGTACTACAGGTACCCAAGAGCAATCATCACCATAGAGGAGAGGCATAGGGCCTTTCCTCACCGGTAACTTGTCTAAGGGGGGCGGTTGAACGTCAGTAATCACCCTCAGGTTGGACATAGCTAGCGCCGCCGGTCCTATAGGACCTGGGGTCGTTGCCACCACTGGGGTAGGGGATGACGTCGAAATTGACGGAAGATCTAATGGTACAAAGGAGTACAAAGGAGTACAAAGGAAATCAAGCAACAACATATCTAGTGACCCTTCTAGGCTGCTTGTCCTCCAAAACACTGAGGATCAAGTGTCCAAACAGTGGTTTAGAGTGGGTAAGGGAACATTGGAAAGGGAACTACTGCCCTGCCACTAACGTGGCAGGACTAGGAAGTTAGTAGGGGACATATGGGTTAGTAACTGAGGGGAGGATAAAGTTATTCATTTACAAACGCAGTCAGTCGCGGGTTTGATGCGAGATATTTGTCTAGGCGGAATTTAAATGAATCAACGGTGCTGCAGTCTATAACGTCTCGGGGAAGCCCATTCCACAAGTTGACAACTCGATTGAAGAAGAAATTCTTAGATTCGTGCGAGTTAAAAGATTTACCAATAATTTTGCAACCGTTTCCCCGCGTGTAATTAGATTGGTCGATAGTGAAGTACTTACTATAGTTCATATTGTCGATGCCTTTGATGATTTTGAACACTTGAATTAAGTCGCCTCTTAATCTGCGCTGGGTTAAAGGAAATAGATTTAATTCTCTAAGACGCTCTTCGTATGGTTTGTTCTTTAGGCTAGGTATCATTTTGGTAACTCTACGTTGAACTCGTTCTAGCTTGTTTATATCTTTTTGGTAAAAAGGGCACCAGGATTGAACGCAGTATTCCAGAAGAGGGCGGACTAAGGAATTGTAAAGGGTTAGGATAACTTCTTTGGATTTATGCTCAAATGACCTGCCTATCTATCTCTATCTATCTATTGCCTGACGCCGTGATCCCCGAAGGGGTGGCCACGAACGAACCGCCCCCATGCACCTCTGTCCCCAGTCAGTCGACGCCCCTCCCCCCAACCAGCACCGCCTTCGTTCATGTAGTTCCTCACTCCCTCCTTCCACCTCATATTCGGTCTACCTCTCCCCCTCTGTCCCTCCACCTCGCTCTCGTACACCCTCTTAGTCATTCTCTCGCTTTCCATACGTTCCATATGGCCGAACCATCTCAAGTTGTTCCTTTTCACACTTTCCAGCACATCTACCTCCACACCACACCTCCTTCTTACTTCCTCATTAGTCTGTCTATCCCTCCATGTAACTCCGCACGCACTCCTTAAGTAATTCATTTCCACTGCTCTCACTCTTGGTCTGAGTCTCTCAACCAACGTCCATGCTTCGCTTCCGTAAGTCAGTGTCGGGATTACCACACTGTCATGCAAGGACTTCTTCACTTCCATACTGACCACCCTATTTCTTGTTACTGCTTTTAGCGTTCCTACAACCCTCTTCCCCTGTTGTACCCTCTCCCACACCTCTTCATCCATAGTCCCATCTTTACTCAACACACTGCCCAGATACTTAAAAGAGTTGACGATCTCCATAGCCTGACCGTTCAGCTTCACCTCACACTCTGTGACTTCACCCCTTTCGAAGACCATAACCTTGCTCTTCCCCGTATTTACCTTCAAATTCCGTTTTTCGCACACTGTTCCAAACTCATTTACCAGACCCTGCAACTCCCATTCATTATCACTCATCAGAACTGTATCATCCGCAAACAGCAGTATAGGTAGCTTCCACTCAATTCCCTCCCTTTTCAGCGATACACCAACATCCACTGCTCTTGATAGTATTTCTTTCATAACTCCATCCATATATACAGTAAACAACCACGGGGACATCACACACCCCTGTTTCAAACCAACATTCAGGTCAAAGAACTCGCTCTGCTCACTCTCCACACGTACTGCCGCCTTTTGCACCCTCATACATGCTCTTCACTGCTTTCAGCAACTTGCCCTCTACTCCGTATATTCTAAGTACTTTCCACAAACCTTCTCTATCCACTCTGTCATAGGCCTTCTCCAAGTCCATAAAGGCAACATACACCTTTTGTTTCTTCTCCAGATACTTCTCCACAACACAATTCAGGGTAAAAATCTGATCTACACATCCTCTTCCCTTCCTAAAACCTCCCTGCTCGTCGCCTATCCATTTCTCCGTTCTCACTCTCACTCTCTCAATCACTACCCTACTGTATACCTTCCCTACTACGCTTAGAAGACATATTCCTCGGTGGTTACCACACACTCCTCTTTCCCCTTTGCCCTTATATAGGGGGACTATTATGCCAGTCTTCCAGTCATCGGGTGCACTCCCCTTCTCCCATGCTAGTTTGCACATTTTCCATACCCATTCTATCACTATCTCACCACCATACCTCAACATTTCCCCACACACTCCATCTGTTCCTGGTGCTTTCCCCAACTTCACTCTTTTCATGGCTTCCCACACTTCTGACCTCCTGATCCCCACCTCCTCCTCCACTACTTCTCATCTTCTCCCTCCCATACCATATCCAGCTATGTTTGCTGGCTCTTCATTCCTTTCATTTAGCAACTCACTGAAGTACTCCCTCCATCTTTCGACTCTCTCTTGCTTCTCGGCTAGCATTCTCCCATTCTTATCTTTCACACCCTTACTGTTTCCCTTGCTACCTTCCCTAACTTTCTTGACTTCTTTCCAGAACAGTTTCTTACTCTCCCTCCATTTTAAACTCAGATTCCTTCCAAATTCCTCATCTACTCTTCTCTTACTTTCCTTCACTACTCTCTTCACCACCCTCTTACTCTCCACGTACCTCGCTCGTTTCTGTCTCTCGGAATCTTCATTCCCTCTACTACCCAACCACTCTCTATATGCTTTCTTCTTTTCTTCCACAGCTATTCTTACCTCTTCTGTCCACCATGCTGTACCTTTCACTCCCCTCCCTCTTCTCCTCACTCCACACACCTCCTCACATGCTGCACAGATCTCATCCTTAAACACCTTGCTCATCTCCTCCACTTCCTCCATAACTTCCAGGTCGAACCCACCTAGTCGTCTTTCCACTGCTCTCCTGTACTCCTCCCTGACTTCCTCCTCCTGCAACCTCTCCACCTGCCTATAAAGCCAATTATTTTGTTTGCCTTCTTAACAACTTCTGAACATTGTTGACTCGGTTTTAGGTTACTCGATATTGTTACTCCCAGATCAGTTTCTCTGTTTACATTCTTAAGCTGAGTGCCATTCATCGAATAGTTTGCTTTCTCATTTAGGTATCCGACATGCAGTACTTTACATTTATCCGCATTGAAACTCATTTGCCAAATTTGGGCCCAACATGACAATTTATCTAGATTGTGTTGCATATCGTCAACTTGTTCTTTTGAGAGTACGCTATTTGCAATTTTGTATCGTCAGCAAATTTTGAGATTGTGCAGGTGAGACCCTCATCTATGTCGTTGATGTAAATTAGAAAGAGAATTGGTCCTAGTACCGATCCCTGGGGTACCCCGCTACTTACATTGGTCCATTTAGATGCCTTACCGTTTATGACTACCCTTTGCTTTCTGTTGCTGAGCCAATTTTCTATCCATTTCAACACACCGTCTTGTATTCCATGCGCTTTTAGTTTTAGCAGTAAACGTTTGTGGGGAACTTTGTCAAAGGCCTTTTGAAAATCAAGGTATATAATATCTACAGCTTTACTCTCATCGTAGAGGTTAAGGATATCGTGGAAGAAGTCTAAGAGGTTTGTTAAACAGGAACGTTTTTTACGAAAGCCGTGTTGAGTATCTTTAAGTATGTTATTTTCCTCTAAGTGATTTACGAGTCTGTCTCGTATGACCGTTTCTAGCATTTTACATACAACTGAGGTTAAACTAATTGGACGATAGTTACTGGGTAGGGATTTGCTGCCTTTTTTAATATCGGTGTTACGTTGGCTAGCTTCCACTGATCAGGCATAGTTCCAGACTGCAAGGATTTATTGAATAGTAATGTCAGTGGTTTGGAGAGCTCATTCTTAGCTTCCTTTAGAACTCTAGGCGAGATTGTATCAGGTCCTGGCGTTTTATTTACCTTGAGTTTATCTAAACAATTCAATACTTCTCTCTCTGTAACGGTGATATTGCTTAGAACATCTGAATTATCAATCTGAATCGGCGATGGTGTAGGGATATCACTGAGGTCTTCTGTTGTAAAAACTGATGCAAAGAAGGTATTGAGGGCATTACTCATTTGTACTTCGTCTTTGGTGTATTCTCCTTTTTCATCGACTAACGGTCCAACAGTTGAAGTAACTACTCTTTTCTTTCTGATATAACTATAGAATTCTTTCGGGTTTGTTTTACTTTGATTCGCAATATGTAACTCTAAGGTCTTTTTACTTTGCTTAATTAACTTTTTGGCTTTGCGTCGTAGCTCTACAAATTTCACCCGGTCTCACTGGTCTCACTGGTCTCACCACAGGAGTACTAGCGGGAGCAGTTGAGGTAATAACCGGCTGATCTGACGAGACAGGGAGTTGGTACTGCTGTAATACCTTATGTAATAAGTCATTTACCTGGTTCGAAGTCATCCATTGTCGTGAGGGATCTTTGGATGAATTTGAACTAGCCTCAAAATAATTACTTGGAAGACACTGAGGAGCCGGGGAGAACATAGGATCCGCCGGCTCCTCACTCTGCTCCAAGAGTTCATGTGATGCTAACTCTTGAGAGTCCTCGTGATCCATAGGGGGCCAAGACAAATCAGGCACCAAAGATGGCAACACGTTGGTGTTGCCATCCTCAGCCTGTTCTAGAATGACATTGAGTGATGGTTCTGGATGGCGCCAGTAACCTCCTGCTGCCAAGGGCTGGGGGTCCTGAGTCATCGGAGAGATAATTTGTGCCCCCGCCGGACGACCCTTAAATTGATCGGCCAGTACCCTTCTATGGCCTGTTGATCTCACACCCTGGGGAACCATAGACAATTTTGGTATTGCAAATGTTACATCAGAAGGTACATGCCTAGAATGTTCCTGACTAGTAGTGGGTGTCTGAGTGTCAGAGGGAGGTGTGGGTGGTGACAGTTGGGGGGTCTCCCGCCGGCTGCTTGACGAGGTATACTCTTCTCTCCGGCGTTTGTGCGACCTCGAAGAGTCCGAGGTAGAGTGGTGAAAGCGTTGCCGTGGGGACGTAGAGCTGGACCTCTATTTCCGCCGCGTGGCACGGGCCGAGGAGGGGACCTCCGTGACGTCGCTCTCGCTACTACTATTGACAAACTCTTTGCTTATGGCTTTAGTTTTGACCTTAGGTCTGACCGCTTTAGAGGGACCGAGTTTTACTAAAGGTGACTTTATAATGAGCTTTTCCCATAGGACCTCGTCATCACACTGGAGGGCCTTGTGGGCTATGTCCTTAGCGTACCTATTGAATGTCGCTTTAACTTCATGCAGAGCCGCCAAACATGAAAGGTCTGTCTTAGCTAACAAGGCGGACTTTAATTCTGAACAGACGACGCACTTTTTTGACAACCACACGCCGCGTGAGCGGTCGAGGCACTTGACACATTTAGTGCAAAAAAGTATGAGCAAACACTGGTAAGAGGGAACAAGTGGGTGTACTGCAAAGATCAAATCTAGGCATAGTGCCGTTCAAAGAGAGGATCCCCTCCTCCACCGGGATCCGATGGCCAACTCCGCCGGAGAAGTAGCCTGGGGGCCTGGAAAGAAACTTTCCAGGAATCAATGCTCATAAGGATAACCTGCGAGGTATTATACATCCTATCTCAAATCCGCCGGAAACTTAGTTATAAGTGCACCACTATTTTAACCTTCCGCCGGATCTGTCTAGCTGAGTTTCTCAAAAACTTACCTGTGACAAGCGTCACAGGTTCCTTGACCTTGTTAAGTTGTGACTCTATTGAACCAGTTTGCAAAACTAATATATCACGTAGTGAACACTTGACTGATGTCGCCGCGAGCGATGAAGTCGTCACGTGTCACTAGGCCAGACAGGGTGAGTTCATTCGGCGAGCCGAGATGGTAGCCCTGGTAGGAATGCAATTCCGCCGGGAGAGTGTGGTTCAGCCAAACCACGCCAGGATCTTCTGAATGTTCCTATCCGCCAGAGGCGGACTACTTGGACCCACCGCACGGGGCCGCTGGAACAGACAAAAACTGCCGGGAAACAAGGGTTGGCACAGCCCTTTTCCTGCAGTACCACACACATAAATAAAATGCATTATGACATATAGGGACGTCTCCCATGCCCCAAAGGCTCGAGCTCGCATGCAAGAACCAACACAGGGGGAAAACATATGTAATCAATAACAACAGAAAAATTTAGACACCTAAATTATCTGTAGCCTATGATGGAGACCCCTAATTATGACGACCACGTGACCCGAAAACATCCCAGCCGATGACGCTCCGGAACCCGCAGCCGCACCAAGTAGAGGGAGGCCCCCATCAAGGGGCCTAAGCAAAACACGAACCCTGGAAGGTGGAGCTCCACGTGCAGACACCCTTAAACCAGAGCATTTGCTGATAATTGTAGAAAGTGGCATGTACTATCTTCAATAATGACAGTCTGTATCATGCCTTGTAGTGTGGTCGCCTTCTAGCTAAGTAAACACAACAGCTAAGGCGTCATACAAAAATAAAACAACACACGCGGCCCACCAATCCGGAACTCCTGGACGCCTGTGACAATGGTACCCTATTTTAACACACTCTTCCTGCGGACCGACCAATCTGGCAGCCGTGCTAGCTAATCTAAACCCTGTTACTACAACACAGATATATACAAACGAGTAAGGACTCATAGAAGCTCTGCGAACGTCGAATGAAGCGGACACGGGGCAAGCCCTGTGATCGGGAGGGACGCGGAAGAAGGAAGGACGAAGATGGCCGCTAGGGGGCCTGGTATCAGGGAAGCAAAACATGAGAAATCCATGTATATGGCAAGTCATATGATAGCAGATATTAAATAATCTTTTCTTTTTTATTTTTACAGATTTATTTTTCTGTAGGGTACCCAATCAAAATGATGATCCCATAAGGGAATTAAGCGTGCACTTATGATGAGTACTCCATGATCTTCTGCGCGGGTTATTCAAATTGCTGACACAGGATGTTGAATGGAGACTATTAATGTTAATAGGCGAAGTCGTCAATGATGAAGGGGCCCTATTAAATACTGTACATACAGTATATACATGTGATGATGATGATAAAGATTTTATTCTAGCCTTCCGAGCCAAAGGCCACTTATAAGGCTAGGAGACCAAGTATGGGAAGCGGAGATGCATGGGTAGGTCAGTTATAAGTCGTGGAACACATGTATGGCTTGTAGATAGGAACGGAGCGGTGCAAAGGTAAAGGTTACATAATATACATACAAGTACACAGTAAGTTAGTGTATGCTATAGCTTTTATATAGATTAATCGTTTACAGCAACGTAATAAAATCTGCTGTCTATGTGACGAACAGACGGACAGACAGTCAATTAATAAGTGGTCATACCAATGGTAACCCATGGTTCTGGTATCAAATGAGCTGATGTGTCCCTCCAAACAATTGTTGAGTGTCCATGTCTCACAACTGGTGTTTTAAGATTCACAAATTTGACCTTTTGCATTGGTATCGACATCACCATATGCTATGGTTCAGAGTTCATTACTCCATTTGCTAAGCCAAGGTGACGAATAACATCGTGACCAGACCCACCATTGCTATGAACCCTATTACCAAGATAAGTGAAGCTATCAAAGACCTCTATATATGTTCTCACCATATTCACGAACAGACTGCATTGCCTCGTCCAGCAGGTCACCAAAGGGTTGAACTTTGATTTTTTAGTCCAACAGACCTTTAGACTGAGGAGCTTCGACTCCTCATGAAGTGCCTATGAATCAAGTTTGAGAATCTGAAGTGACTGCTAGGATTACTGCATCATCTGCAAAATCAAGGTTGGTGGGTTTGAAATTACGCTGATTATCCGTATTGACTATAACTAATTGTACGGCAGAGGCACCATTCAGTGCAAGTGTAAGGGTGCCAGCACACACCCCTGTTCGCTCCTGAGGTAACAGATAAGTGATGCACCGAGTCAAACGTGTTTTAGAGATCGACATAAACTCCAAGCAGCCTCTCCTGAAATTCAAACCGGCATCCACATAGACCCAGAGTACCAGAATTCGGTAATTTGTTGACTTCTTGGTCTCTTAACTTAAATAAAAGCAGGTGACTCCGAATTTGATCAATTATATATGAACAAGAACCTTGCTTGGCACACTGAACAGTGAAACAGTGGTAGTTGTTACAGTACTGTTGATTCACTTTCCCTTTCCTGATAGGGATGACCAACCCCCTTTTCCATCAAAAGGGAATGGTGCTACTCCACCATGCAATAGGCTGTACCACATGTATTGCAAAAACAATTAAAGACTAGAAAGGGAATGGTGCTACTCCACCATCCAATAGGCTGTACCACATGTATTGCAAAAACAATCAAAGACTAGAAAGGGAATGGTGCTACTCCACCATGCAATAGGCTGTACCGCATGTATTGCAAAAACAATAAAAAACTAGAAAGGGAATGGTGCTACTCCACCATGCAACAGGCTGTACCACATGTATTGAAAAAACAATCAAAGACTAGAAAGAATGGACAAAATAATCAGATATATAAGAGAATGATGGACAAAAACGTACAAGGTGAAAAATATATAATAATAAAATAATATTACTGTTAGTATAACCCTTGACGGTTTAATTTAAGTCATCATCTGACTGAATAGGTTTACGTTGAGGTGTAGGCTAGCTACATTATATGTGTTACATTTCCTTTTTTTTTTTAGGGGTGGGTGGGGGGGGGGGGAGGGAAATTTTAATCGATAGTATGAAAGTGTATTTTCAAACCACAAAAAAGCTTGCCTCCTGTATTTGCTTTACGTCAATTGCTATTCAGTATGTGTGTTTTGTATATATGTATTTATATGCCTATCTCTCTACCTATTTTACTCTCGTATATATTTATGAATAATTGATATATATTATTAATTTAGTATTTGGTTGACATTAGAATTGCGGCATGATGGTCCCAAAAAATTAACCTTCCCATTCCTCTCAGTTTGCAAGGTTAGTATCTAGTGAGTAATTTATAATAATCATAATATTTATTTTTATTATTATATAAATAATACTACTACTAATAATAATAATAATAATAATAATAATTACAATAACTGTTGGTTTATCGTTCAATTGCAGCCCTGAGGTTGAATACCTACAGAGTTTCTCTGAAACTAAGTACAATGCTAATTCTACCTTAACTATGAGGTGACATGCGACCTTTAGTGACTAAGGTACCGGAGCATCAACCATAGCAAATGGATACAATCCTTCTCCGTCAGGATGGCCAATAAAACCTTTAGGATTCTGGGGACTTGAACACTAAACCTCGCAGTCAGCGCGTGACGCTGACATCAAGGAGTTTGGAGCAGAGTCGCCAGGAGTGTTGACTCTGTGCTACTCTGGGAGAAAGGGTGCAGAGTGTGACAAATTAACAGAGTAAGACAGGATAGAACAGAGTAGGACAGACTAACACTCTGTTCTACTTTGTTTCCTAACAGAGTTCGTTAGGGGTATGACGGAGTGCAGTCGGTTATAAATGCAGAGTGCAACAGAGTACAACAGAGCCAATCAGAGTATATAGGAATGTAAAAGAGTACAGTTCTGTTCACGTTCAGAGTAGTACAGAGTGGCGTACCGACTCCAATGACCATGCCCCAGGAGCCATACAGTATATATAATAATAGTAATAACAATATTATACAGTATATATAATAATAGTAATAACAATATTATACAGTATATAATAATAGTAATAACAATATTATACAGTATATATAATAATAGTAATAACAATATTATACAGTATATATAATAATAGTAATAACAATATTATACAGTATATATAATAATAGTAATAACAATATTATACAGTATATATAATAATAGTAATAACAATATTATACAGTATATATAATAATAGTAATAACAATATTATACAGTATATTTAAAGATTGGCAGCCTGATGAGCTGAACAATGGTAGACTCAGCTTACAATGTATTAGCATAATATAAATTAAAACATTAATGCAATAAAGATAATAAGTGAAAGTGTACCATACAAACTAACTTAAATTAGCCAAGAGTCTAACTGATATACTGTATAATTATGTTGTCTAACTGATATACTGTATAATTATGTTGTCTAACTGATATACTGTATAATTATGTTGTCTAACTGATATACTGTATAATTATGTTGTCTAACTGATATACTGTATAATTATGTTGTCTAACTGATATACTGTATAATTATGTTGTCTCCTTAAGGTTGGGAACTTTTGTTTTTATTTATTTTGTATTTTTTTTGTATTTATTGTTTTACTTTGATAAATAAATAGCTTAACACCCCATATATATCAGTATATTATATATATATATATATATATATATTATGCTTAACCTAATGTCTGAACACACAATTGTTTTGGTATATAATATTATATACGCAAATGCACATTCTGTACATACACGCTCACGTATACAAACATATATACATGCAATACACAACTACACACGCCCATATACATGTGCAGTGTGCACATATACTTATACATGTACGTACCTTCGCAGCAGCAGAACGTGTATATAGAAATATTGCTACAATGCGAGGAGAAAGTATTGGAGAAATTGCATGTTAAAAGAGGGAAGCATCGTGCAGGTGGGGTCAGTTAAGGGTTATAATGGGAGGTCAATCCTCAGGCCAGATCAAATGAGGAATGGAAAAGGGAAAAAGTGGAAACAGCTTAGGGGGGATTAATTATAGTATTGAGCACATTCTTTTGTATAGGTGTGTGTGTGTGTGTGTGTGTGTGTGTGTGTGCGACAAGGTGAAATGTGGAAAAGTTGTACATTCTGTTTATAAAGGTTGAAACACATAGATGATAATACACTAGCAATAATGGAAACAAAGGTGACAGTAATGATAAAACAACAATAATAATTATACATAGATAGGGGCATGTATGAGCGACCCATGCCACACAAGCCAATTTTCCCTCCTCAAAATCAATTTATTAGTAAAACTATAATAAATGTATTAGTATAACTCTTTGACCATGAGAACCGCAGAACATGAAAGTATTACCTCATATAAAATACATACAGTATAATAAATATAATCATAGGAGTATATCAAGAATGATAAAACATAAAATAAGAAATGAGGAAGAAATGAAGGGAATAAAAAAGAAAGAAAGGAAATGGAGGTAATGAAAGGGGAGAGGCCGAAGTTAAGAATGTGTAAATTAAGGGAAGTATTATTTAATCTCTGTCAGGTAATTTCCCTTTTTATCGCTCACTATAACTCGCCTTAGCTTGAAAATTATCAGAGTGAACGAACTGAACACGGACCATTGAAACAATTCAGTAGGAATCTCCATATAGAAGTCATTCAGTCATAGCCCGAGTGGCCTTAAAAAATATTGATCGCAGGGAGAGGATAATGGAATAAACAAAGAAATGTAGGTAGGGGAATGGGGAAAGAGAGAAGTTGAGAAATAGAAGTGGGAACCTAGGGTAGTATTGTAATATGATAACCGAATAGTGTAATACAGCAGTGAATAGGAAATATATACATTGGAGAAACGAAAGGAAAATATGGAAGGAAAACAAATATATTAATATAAAAGTCGGTTGTATTCCTTCATTACCTGAGTGGCCTTGATAACAATATTAATCACAAGCAGAAACGGAACTAGACATGTAAGGCAATTGAATAAATGAAAGAACTGCAGATAGGGAATGAGGATGGAGATAAAGTGAGAGAAAAGGATTGTATTTTTTCCTACAGAGTGTAACAGACTTTTGAAGAGTCATTAAGAGTTGTTAAGAGTCTGAATGATTTGTTAAGAGTTGGAAACAGTTATTAAGAGTCGGTAGGAGTTGAAACAGTCTATCAGAATTTTCACACTCGGTACCCAAATTTCAAACAAGCTTGAAAATGTTCGCGCCACCTAGGAGTGCAACAGACTTATGGGGAGTGCTACAGACTATTTAGGGGTACGACAGAGTATCTCCAGGAATCCATGGAGAGTCCATACAGACTCACTACTCTGTTACACTCTGCTCCACACTCCTTGATGTGGGAAGGCCCCTTTAGACCACTACACCAAACTGACCCGTGGTGCGTGTGTGTGTGTGAGAGAGAGAGAGAGAGAGAAAAATATTGTAAACAGTATTCAAGAGATTCAAATGTAGCCTAGAGTAAGCCTTTGGTTTAGACATAATAATTATATAATTAACCCTTAAAGAGCGGCGCCCGGCTATAGCCGGGCACCAATTTGCAGCAAGTTAGGAGCATTATTATGGCTTTTAACCCTTCTCTAGCAGTTGCTCTGTGGCCGTTTTGGGTCTTTCTGGGCCGTTCTGACTGCTATATCAACCATCAGTATGAAAGGAACTGTATTGCGCCGAAAACTAGGTGGAAATCGCTACACAATGACGCCACATACAGCTACGTAGCACTCGTGGAGCACTGACAGTGTTACCTCGAAGATGGAAGTTTAGCTGATTTTGCTACCTTGCTCACTTTTAGAGAACTATTGGTTACACTGTCATCCTCACGCGCGGTGGGGGAACTGGAGTTAGTGTGGGCCGGGAGGCCACAGATGTCGGACGTATGGATCATTACTATCCCACCCATTTTCACTCGATTTCAACCCTTTTTTCACCCGTTTTTTGCCAGTTTTTTCAACTCGACTTATGTGGTGAGCCGCTTTTTAAGGGTTAAAGGGTTAAAATAGAGTGCAAATGGCCGGGAGTGCAGCGGGCCACACGTCCGACTCCCAGGGCCTACCGCCGCCCACTGACTCACCCTCCCTGTGATCTCGAGAGGCCGGCAGTGTAGCCAGTAGTGAGCATAGCTGGGAAAAATATACCGCTATAAAGTACCACTATATGAGAACCACGAGTGCTACGTAGCTCATTCTGGTCTCATTTTGAAGCTTTTAGCGCCTAGTGTTTTGCTGAATACATTTCTTTTCATGCAGATACTTGATTTATCATTCAGGAGGGCCTGAATATGCCCAAATAAGCCCAAAAAAAACCTGCTAGACGAGGATTAATAAACAGCATGGTGGAAAGTAATATTGGTCAGACTTTCAAATAGCCATGAAGGATACATACTCCTTTAGCATGTGAATCACTTTAAATTGTAAAGGACATAATGCACTTAATAAACGGAACAAAGGAATGAGACTATATTGGGAATATAGCAAAGAAAATATATAATTGTAAAGGATTTTAGGATATACTGAAATTCGTACTGATAGTAATATGAAGGAAAGGAAAGAAAAGACCTGGGGAACGGAAAAAAAGCACTGAAAAGGTATGCTGTATATGTTGACGAAATGGGAAAATGTACGTTAATGACGTAAGGACAAATTAAAAGGACATGACAGATGAAGCAAATGAATGAAACATTTAAGATAAATACATTACAGAAATGAAGGGGACTGAAATTTGAATATTTATTTAGCCAATGCAGAAACATTTTACACATATACCATTATAAAGGTAACAAATATAATGGTTGAATGTTTTTAGACTAACACTACTTTTAAACATTTCTATGCTATTTAAACAATTGTTTCTCCTCTAAAACACCTAATTATCAACGAAAAACACTAATCATGGAACAAAAAGGATAAGCGAGGTAATTCAGTTGAGTTTGGTCTCTTCATCGCCGTAGTTGCCATAGAGAGTGGAGAGAACGGAAAGTATCCAGGAAACCCCAAGGACCCATCCTGGATAAAATGGCTTGCCAGCTTGCCTCTACTCCTGAGCGTGGATGCCCTTCCTTCTCTCAGCATGGAACTCACCTGGAACTCAACCAAAATCATAAGCACTACTGATGCTTGAGACAAAGAAATCAGCATTTCACCCAGCATTGCTATATATAATATAAAAACCATCACCCTGGATATTGAGACCTCAGGACTCATTCCATTTATACCTGGAAAGTTCCAGGCCTTTCTTACAACATGCAATTCATCTTGTTCACAATAGACACCCTCCTCACTTTGTTTGCAACTGGCAATCTGCAAGCTTGATATACAACAGTGACTATACCAGGCATCTCGGAAAGACTCGTAATACCTCCCACATCGCCGAGGAGCCCATTGCCCTGCATGTGCACCAATTCACCTCCAGCCATGCCACCCATGGACCCCAGACCTTGCAACTGTGCCCATGGGCATGTGCCCATGGGCACAATCACTATACTCGGTTTCTTTTCAACTGACGGTAAATTGCAAAGTTCTTATCAAGATTCATCGATTATTTTGAAGATTTTGTAGTGAAATATGGTGCTAATTATATAAACCTGGTCTTAATATTATGCAGAGACATAGTAGTTTCATATTTCTCCATTACGTATCGAGAAAGTAGCTGCCAAGGGATTCAATTTACCGTCAGCTGAAAAGAAACAGAGTATAGTTCCATTAGACAACTTCAACTGACCAGGTGCAAGTTTAATGGAACCCAGTGATTTATCCTATTTTCTAATAAGGAATGCATGGCCAAAATGAATGATTGTTCATAAAACACTGATCTATGTGTCTGTTTCTGGGATCGAACCACTAAATGCAAAGTCACAACTTAGTACTTACACACCACCACTGTTTGTCAGTGTCTAGTGTCATTACATACAAGGAATGACAAAGAAAAACAAAATGTACTGGCAGGAATAAAGGATTTTTTTACATACACCCTGGAGCAATGCTCTGGGGGAAAGATACTCCTCCAAGAATTACACAGCCCCAGGGAGTAATGAGAATGGAGAGCAATTTTGTGTTGGCATTTTTTATAACAACATAATTATAGGGGCTAATCTAAAGGTAGATACATACAAGGTGGCTGAATTCTTGTGAAACTTTAATTTAAAAGCTGCCAGACCAAACTTGCTGAAGAATATTGCCATTAAATGTGATCATGTGACTCCCCCTCTTATATATTTTCATACAAGAGGTATGAAAACATAATTAATAGGGAACGAATAAATACTGTAATGTACAGGATGGACGAAAATATTGAACGGACGTGTTACAGATGGCAAGAAAAGACAAAGAAAAAACGTAAGAGGTGGAACAAAGGATGAAGAGACATAAGGTATAGAATGATGAAATGGATTACACCGCCCGAGGGAGAGTGTGTGTGAGAGTGGCGGGAGGAATGGCTGTAACATGATGCCCTGGGAAGATGGTTGGTAATTGGTGGACTCGGGGAAATGAGTAATAATAGGAAGTCTGCGGAGGTGAGAGACTGTGGCACATCCTGTCTTGGACGTCGTGGGTGGTATGGGTTCGAGGTTAGGGAGGGACGACTCGTGTGGGAATTGTAGGGGCTGTGGTATGTGGGAGTTTCAAGGTTACGGAAGTTTGTGGGATGTGGTATGTGGGAGTTTGAAGGTGAATGGTGGTGTGTGAGGAATAGGAGTCTCGTAAGATGTGTGGGGTTTTATGGGGATATGGTATGAGGGTTGTGCTGATGGTCTGTGTGGTAGTTTCACAGGTACAGGGCTTGTGGGAGTTTAGGATGCTTGGTATGTGGGAGTTTGAGGATCTATGGTTGCATGTTGAGGAATATGGGTGTTTCTTTGAATGTGCGAGATTGTATGGCGTGTGGTATGGGAGTCGTGGCAATGGTTTGTGTAGGCTTGTGGAGCAAGTGTGAACATTAGGTTGTAGGATATTTGAAATTTGAGGATGTATGGTATGTCAGGGATGTGGGAGTCAATGGGGAGTGTGGGATTTTATGGTGACATATGTGAAAGTTGCGTTGTTGGTTTATGTGGGAGTTTCAGGTTTATGAGACTTGTGAGAGTTTTAGGCGTGTGGGTGGTTGAGAGTTAAAAGTGTGAATGTGGATGTCTCGGTGAATTGAGCTGTTTGGGTAATATGGGAGACTCACTAGAGGTGGTATATGAGGGTGGGAGGCATGAAGGTGTATTGGAGTTGAATGTGTGTAGTACGTGGAGTGTGAAATTTTACTGTTTTGGGTATCTGGGAGTGTGTTTGATATGTGGGAGTTGTGAACGTTTGAAGGTAAATATCTACCTGGGTGTTTCAAGGTGCAGGTTATGTAGGAGTTTCAAGGTGCAGGTTATGTAGGAGTTTCAAGATGCAGGTTATGTAGGTGTTTCAAGGTGCAGGTTATGTAGGAGTTTCAAGGTGCAGGTTATGTAGGAGTTTCAAGGTGCAGGTTATGTAGGAGTTTCAAGGTGCAGGTTATGTAGGAGTTTCAAGGTGCAGGTTATGTAGGAGTTTCAAGGTGCAGGTTATGTAGGTGTTTCAAGGTGCAGGTTATGTAGGAGTTTCAAGGTGCAGGTTATGTAGGAGTTTCAAGGTGCAGGTTATGTAGGTGTTTCAAGGTGCAGGTTATGTAGGAGTTTCAAGGTGCAGGTTATGTAGGAGTTTCAAGGTGCAGGTTATGTAGGAGTTTCAAGGTGCAGGTTATGTAGGAGTTTCAAGGTGCAGGTTATGTAGGAGTTTCAAGGTGCAGGTTATGTAGGTTTTCAAGGTGCAGGTTATGTAGGAGTTTCAAGGTGCAGGTTATGTAGGAGTTTCAAGGTGCAGGTTATGTAGGAGTTTCAAGGTGCAGGTTATGTAGGAGTTTCAAGGTGCAGGTTATGTAGGAGTTTCAAGGTGCAGGTTATGTAGGAGTTTCAAGGTGCAGGTTATGTAGGAGTTTCAAGGTGCAGGTTATGTAGGAGTTTCAAGGTGCAGGTTATGTAGGAGTTTCAAGGTGCAGGTTATGTAGGAGTTTCAAGGTGCAGGTTATGTAGGAGTTTCAAGGTGCAGGTTATGTAGGAGTTTCAAGGTGCAGGTTATGTAGGAGTTTCAAGGTGCAGGTTATGTAGGAGTTTCAAGGTGCAGGTTATGTAGGAGTTTCAAGGTGCAGGTTATGTAGGAGTTTCAAGGTGCAGGTTATGTAGGAGTTTCAAGGTGCAGGTTATGTAGGAGTTTCAAGGTGCAGGTTATGTAGGAGTTTCAAGGTGCAGGTTATGTAGGAGTTTCAAGGTGCAGGTTATGTAGGAGTTTCAAGGTGCAGGTTATGTAGGAGTTTCAAGGTGCAGGTTATGTAGGTGTTTCAAGGTGCAGGTTATGTAGGAGTTTCAAGGTGCAGGTTATGTAGGAGTTTCAAGGTGCAGGTTATGTAGGAGTTTCAAGGTGCAGGTTATGTAGGTGTTTCAAGGTGCAGGTTATGTAGGAGTTTCAAGGTGCAGGTTATGTAGGTATTTCAAGGTGCAGGTTATGTAGGAGTTTCAAGGTGCAGGTTATGTAGGAGTTTCAAGGTGCAGGTTATGTAGGAGTTTCAAGGTGCTGGTTATGTAGGAGTTTCAAGGTGCAGGTTATGTAGGAGTTTCAAGGTGCAGGTTATGTAGGAGTTTCAAGGTGCAGGTTATGTAGGAGTTTCAAGGTGCAGGTTATGTAGGAGTTTCAAGGTGCAGGTTATGTAGGAGTTTCAAGGTGCAGGTTATGTAGGAGTTTCAAGGTGCAGGTTATGTAGGAGTTTCAAGGTGCAGGTTATGTAGGAGTTTCAAGGTGCAGGTTATGTAGGAGTTTCAAGGTGCAGGTTATGTAGGAGTTTCAAGGTGCAGGTTATGTAGGAGTTTCAAGGTGCAGGTTATGTAGGAGTTTCAAGGTGCAGGTTATGTAGGAGTTTCAAGGTGCAGGTTATGTAGGAGTTTCAAGGTGCAGGTTATGTAGGAGTTTCAAGGTGCAGGTTATGTAGGTGTTTCAAGGTGCAGGTTATGTAGGTGTTTCAAGGTGCAGGTTATGTAGGAGTTTCAAGGTGCAGGTTATGTAGGAGTTTCAAGGTGCAGGTTATGTAGGTTTCAAGGTGCAGGTTATGTAGGAGTTTCAAGGTGCAGGTTATGTAGGTGTTTCAAGGTGCAGGTTATGTAGGAGTTTCAAGGTGCAGGTTATGTAGGAGTTTCAAGGTGCAGGTTTGTAGGTGTTTCAAGGTGCAGGTTATGTAGGAGTTTCAAGGTGCAGGTTATGTAGGAGTTTCAAGGTGCAGGTTATGTAGGAGTTTCAAGGTGCAGGTTATGTAGGAGTTTCAGGGTGCAGGTTATGTAGGTGTTTCAAGGTGCAGGTTATGTAGGAGTTTCAAGGTGCAGGTTATGTAGGAGTTTCAAGGTGCAGGTTATGTAGGAGTTTCAAGGTGCAGGTTATGTAGGAGTTTCAAGGTGCAGGTTATGTAGGTGTTTCAAGGTGCAGGTTATGTAGGAGTTTCAAGGTGCAGGTTATGTAGGTGTTTTAAGGTGCAGGTTATGTAGGAGTTTCAAGGTGCAGGTTATGTAGGAGTTTCAAGGTGCAGGTTATGTAGGAGTTTCAAGGTGCAGGTTATGTAGGAGTTTCAAGGTGCAGGTTATGTAGGAGTTTCAAGGTGCAGGTTATGTAGGAGTTTCAAGGTGCAGGTTATGTAGGAGTTTCAAGGTGCAGGTTATGTAGGAGTTTCAAGGTGCAGGTTATGTAGGAGTTTCAAGGTGCAGGTTATGTAGGAGTTTCAAGGTGCAGGTTATGTAGGAGTTTCAAGGTGCAGGTTATGTAGGAGTTTCAAGGTGCAGGTTATGTAGGAGTTTCAAGGTGCAGGTTATGTAGGAGTTTCAAGGTGCAGGTTATGTAGGAGTTTCAAGGTGCAGGTTATGTAGGAGTTTCAAGGTGCAGGTTATGTAGGAGTTTCAAGGTGCAGGTTATGTAGGAGTTTCAAGGTGCAGGTTATGTAGGAGTTTCAAGGTGCAGGTTATGTAGGAGTTTTCAAGGTGCAGGTTATGTAGGAGTTTCAAGGTGCAGGTTATGTAGGAGTTTCAAGGTGCAGGTTATGTAGGTGTTCAAGGTGCAGGTTATGTAGGTGTTTCAAGGTGCAGGTTATGTAGGAGTTTCAAGGTGCAGGTTATGTAGGTGTTTCAAGGTGCAGGTTATGTAGGTGTTTCAAGGTGCAGGTTATGTAGGAGTTTCAAGGTGCAGGTTATGTAGGAGTTTCAAGGTGCAGGTTATGTAGGTGTTTCAAGGTGCAGGTTATGTAGGAGTTTCAAGGTGCAGGTTATGTAGGAGTTTCAAGGTGCAGGTTATGTAGGAGTTTCAAGGTGCAGGTTATGTAGGAGTTTCAAGGTGCAGGTTATGTAGGTGTTTCAAGGTGCAGGTTATGTAGGAGTTTCAAGGTGCAGGTTATGTAGGAGTTTCAAGGTGCAGGTTATGTAGGAGTTTCAAGGTGCAGGTTATGTAGGAGTTTCAAGGTGCAGGTTATGTAGGAGTTTCAAGGTGCAGGTTATGTAGGAGTTTCAAGGTGCAGGTTATGTAGGAGTTTCAAGGTGCAGGTTATGTAGGAGTTTCAAGGTGCAGGTTATGTAGGTGTTTCAAGGTGCAGGTTATGTAGGAGTTTCAAGGTGCAGGTTATGTAGGAGTTTCAAGGTGCAGGTTATGTAGGAGTTTCAAGGTGCAGGTATGTAGGAGTTTTCAAGGTGCAGGTTATGTAGGAGTTTCAAGGTGCAGGTTATGTAGGAGTTTCAAGGTGCAGGTTATGTAGGAGTTTCAAGGTGCAGGTTATGTAGGTGTTTCAAGGTGCAGGTTATGTAGGTGTTTCAAGGTGCAGGTTATGTAGGAGTTTCAAGGTGCAGGTTATGTAGGAGTTTCAAGGTGCAGGTTATGTAGGTGTTTCAAGGTGCAGGTTATGTAGGAGTTTCAAGGTGCAGGTTATGTAGGAGTTTCAAGGTGCAGGTTATGTAGGTGTTTCAAGGTGCAGGTTATGTAGGAGTTTCAAGGTGCAGGTTATGTAGGAGTTTCAAGATGCAGGATGTTGTAGGAGTTTCAAGGTGCAGGTTATGTAGGTGTTTCAAGGTGCAGGTTATGTAGGAGTTTCAAGCTGCAGGTTATGTAGGAGTTTCAAGGTGCAGGTTATGTAGGTGTTTCAAGGTGCAGGTTATGTAGGTGTTTCAAGGTGCAGGTTATGTAGGAGTTTCAAGTTGCAGGTTATGTAGGAGTTTCAAGGTGCAGGTTATGTAGGTGTTTCAAGGTGCAGGTTATGTAGGAGTTTCAAGGTGCAGGTTATGTAGGAGTTTCAAGGTGCAGGTTAGTAGGAGTTTCAAGGTGCAGGTTATGTAGGAGTTTCAAGGTGCAGGTTATGTAGGAGTTTCAAGGTGCAGGTTGTGTAGGTGTTTCAAGGTGCAGGTTATGTAGGAGTTTCAAGGTGCAGGTTATGTAGGAGTTTCAAGGTGCAGGTTATGTAGGTGTTTCAAGGTGCAGGTTATGTAGGAGTTTCAAGGTGCAAGTTGTGTAGGAGTTTCAAGGTGCAGGTTATGTAGGTGTTTCAAGGTGCAGGTTATGTAGGAGTTTCAAGGTGCAGGTTATGTAGGAGTTTCAAGGTGCAGGTTATGTAGGAGTTTCAAGGTGCAGGTTATGTAGGAGTTTCAAGGTGCAGGTTATGTAGGTGTTTCAAGGTGCAGGTTATGTAGGAGTTTCAAGGTGCAGGTTATGTAGGAGTTTCAAGGTGCAGGTTATGTAGGAGTTTCAAGATGCAGGTTATGTAGGAGTTTCAAGGTGCAGGTTATGTAGGTGTTTCAAGGTGCAGGTTATGTAGGAGTTTCAAGGTGCAGGTTATGTAGGTGTTTCAAGGTGCAGGTTATGTAGGAGTTTCAAGGTGCAGGTTATGTTGGAGTTTCTAGGTGCAGGTTATGTAGGAGTTTCAAGGTGCAGGTTATGTAGGAGTTTCAAGGTGCAGGTTATGTAGGAGTTTCAAGGTGCAGGTTATGTAGGAGTTTCAAGGTGCAGGTTGTGTAGGAGTTTCAAGGTGCAGGTTATGTAGGAGTTTCAAGGTGCAGGTTATGTAGACGTTTCAAGGTGCAGGTTATGTAGGAGTTTCAAGGTGCAGGTTATGTAGGAGTTTCAAGGTGCAGGTTATGTAGGAGTTTCAAGGTGCAGGTTATGTAGGAGCTTCAAGGTGCAGGTTATGTAGGAGTTTCAAGGTGCAGGTTATGTAGGAGTTTCAAGGTGCAGGTTATGTAGGAGTTTCAAGGTGCAGGTTATGTAGGAGTTTCAAGGTGCAGGTTATGTAGGAGTTTCAAGGTGCAGGTTATGTAGGAGTTTCAAGGTGCAGGTTATGTAGGAGTTTCAAGGTGCAGGTTATGTAGGAGTTTCAAGGTGCAGGTTATGTAGGAGTTTCAAGGTGCAGGTTATGTAGGTGTTTCAAGGTGCAGGTTATGTAGGTGTTTCAAGGTGCAGGTTATGTAGGAATTTCAAGGTGCAGGTTATGTAGGTGTTTCAAGGTGCAGGTTATGTAGGTGTTTCAAGGTGCAGGTTATGTAGGAGTTTCAAGGTGCAGGTTGTGTAGGAGTTTCAAGGTGCAGGTTATGTAGGTGTTTCAAGGTGCAGGTTATGTAGGAGTTTCAAGGTGCAGGTTATGTAGGAGTTTCAAGGTGCAGGTTATGTAGGAGTTTCAAGGTGCAGGTTATGTAGGAGTTTCAAGGTGCAGGTTATGTAGGTGTTTCAAGGTGCAGGTTATGTAGGAGTTTCAAGGTGCAGGTTATGTAGGAGTTTCAAGGTGCAGGTTATGTAGGAGTTTCAAGGTGCAGGTTATGTAGGAGTTTCAAGGTGCAGGTTATGTAGGAGTTTCAAGGTGCAGGTTATGTAGGAGTTTCAAGGTGCAGGTTATGTAGGAGTTTCAAGGTGCAGGTTATGTAGGAGTTTCAAGGTGCAGGTTATGTAGGTGTTTCAAGGTGCAGGTTATGTAGGAGTTTCAAGGTGCAGGTTATGTAGGAGTTTCAAGGTGCAGGTTATGTAGGAGTTTCAAGGTGCAGGTTATGTAGGAGTTTCAAGGTGCAGGTTATGTAGGAGTTTCAAGGTGCAGGTTATGTAGGAGTTTCAAGGTGCAGGTTATGTAGGAGTTTCAAGGTGCAGGTTATGTAGGAGTTTCAAGGTGCAGGTTATGTAGGAGTTTCAAGGTGCAGGTTATGTAGGAGTTTCAAGGTGCAGGTTATGTAGGAGTTTTCAAGGTGCAGGTTATGTAGGAGTTTCAAGGTGCAGGTTATGTAGGAGTTTCAAGGTGCAGGTTATGTAGGAGTTTCAAGGTGCAGGTTATGTAGGAGTTTCAAGGTGCAGGTTATGTAGGAGTTTCAAGGTGCAGGTTATGTAGGTGTTTCAAGGTGCAGGTTATGTAGGTGTTTCAAGGTGCAGGTTATGTAGGAGTTTCAAGGTGCAGGTTATGTAGGAGTTTCAAGGTGCAGGTTATGTAGGTGTTTCAAGGTGCAGGTTATGTAGGAGTTTCAAGGTGCAGGTTATGTAGGAGTTTCCAGGTGCAGGTTATGTAGGAGTTTCAAGGTGCAGGTTATGTAGGAGTTTCAAGGTGCAGTTTATGTAGGAGTTTCAAGGTGCAGGTTATGTAGGTGTTTCAAGGTGCAGGTTATGTAGGAGTTTCAAGGTGCAGGTTATGTAGGAGTTTCAAGGTGCAGGTTATGTAGGTGTTTCAAGGTGCAGGTTATGTAGGAGTTTCAAGGTGCAAGTTGTGTAGGAGTTTCAAGGTGCAGGTTATGTAGGTGTTTCAAGGTGCAGGTTATGTAGGAGTTTCAAGGTGCAGGTTATGTAGGAGTTTCAAGGTGCAGGTTATGTAGGTGTTTCAAGGTGCAGGTTATGTAGGTGTTTCAAGGTGCAGGTTATGTAGGAGTTTCCAGTTGCAGGTTATGTAGGAGTTTCAAGGTGCAGGTTATGTAGGTGTTTCAAGGTGCAGGTTATGTAGGAGTTTCAAGGTGCAGATTATGTAGGAGTTTCAAGGTGCAGGTTATGTAGGAGTTTCAAGGTGCAGGTTATGTAGGAGTTTCAAGGTGCAGGTTATGTAGGAGTTTCAAGGTGCAGGTTGTGTAGGTGTTTCAAGGTGCAGGTTATGTAGGAGTTTCAAGGTGCAGGTTATGTAGGAGTTTCAGGGTGCAGGTTATGTAGGTGTTTCAAGGTGCAGGTTATGTAGGAGTTTCAAGGTGCAAGTTGTGTAGGAGTTTCAAGGTGCAGGTTATGTAGGTGTTTCAAGGTGCAGGTTATGTAGGAGTTTCAAGGTGCAGGTTATGTAGGAGTTTCAAGGTGCAGGTTATGTAGGAGTTTCAAGGTGCAGGTTATGTAGGAGTTTCAAGGTGCAGGTTATGTAGGTGTTTCAAGGTGCAGGTTATGTAGGAGTTTCAAGGTGCAGGTTATGTAGGAGTTTCAAGGTGCAGGTTATGTAGGAGTTTCAAGATGCAGGTTATGTAGGAGTTTCAAGGTGCAGGTTATGTAGGTGTTTCAAGGTGCAGGTTATGTAGGAGTTTCAAGGTGCAGGTTATGTAGGTGTTTCAAGGTGCAGGTTATGTAGGAGTTTCAAGGTGCAGGTTATGTTGGAGTTTCTAGGTGCAGGTTATGTAGGAGTTTCAAGGTGCAGGTTATGTAGGAGTTTCAAGGTGCAGGTTATGTAGGAGTTTCAAGGTGCAGGTTATGTAGGAGTTTCAAGGTGCAGGTTGTGTAGGAGTTTCAAGGTGCAGGTTATGTAGGAGTTTCAAGGTGCAGGTTATGTAGGAGTTTCAAGGTGCAGGTTATGTAGGAGTTTCAAGGTGCAGGTTATGTAGGAGTTTCAAGGTGCAGGTTATGTAGGAGTTTCAAGGTGCAGGTTATGTAGGAGTTTCAAGGTGCAGGTTATGTAGGAGTTTCAAGGTGCAGGTTATGTAGGAGTTTCAAGGTGCAGGTTATGTAGGAGTTTCAAGGTGCAGGTTATGTAGGAGTTTCAAGGTGCAGGTTATGTAGGAGTTTCAAGGTGCAGGTTATGTAGGAGTTTCAAGGTGCAGGTTATGTAGGAGTTTCAAGGTGCAGGTTATGTAGGAGTTTCAAGGTGCAGGTTATGTAGGTGTTTCAAGGTGCAGGTTATGTAGGTGTTTCAAGGTGCAGGTTATGTAGGAATTTCAAGGTGCAGGTTATGTAGGTGTTTCCAGGTGCAGGTTATGTAGGTGTTTCAAGGTGCAGGTTATGTAGGAGTTTCAAGGTGCAGGTTGTGTAGGAGTTTCAAGGTGCAGGTTATGTAGGTGTTTCAAGGTGCAGGTTATGTAGGAGTTTCAAGGTGCAGGTTATGTAGGAGTTTCAAGGTGCAGGTTATGTAGGAGTTTCAAGGTGCAGGTTATGTAGGAGTTTCAAGGTGCAGGTTATGTAGGTGTTCAAGGTGCAGGTTATGTAGGAGTTTCAAGGTGCAGGTTATGTAGGAGTTTCAAGGTGCAGGTTATGTAGGAGTTTCAAGGTGCAGGTTATGTAGGAGTTTCAAGGTGCAGGTTATGTAGGTGTTTCAAGGTGCAGGTTATGTAGGTGTTTCAAGGTGCAGGTTATGTAGGAGTTTCAAGTTGCAGGTTATGTAGGAGTTTCAAGGTGCAGGTTATGTAGGTGTTTCAAGGTGCAGGTTATGTAGGAGTTTCAAGGTGCAGGTTATGTAGGAGTTTCAAGGTGCAGGTTATGTAGGAGTTTCAAGGTGCAGGTTATGTAGGAGTTTCAAGGTGCAGGTTATGTAGGAGTTTCAAGGTGCAGGTTGTGTAGGTGTTTCAAGGTGCAGGTTATGTAGGAGTTTCAAGGTGCAGGTTATGTAGGAGTTTCAGGGTGCAGGTTATGTAGGTGTTTCAAGGTGCAGGTTATGTAGGAGTTTCAAGGTGCAAGTTGTGTAGGAGTTTCAAGGTGCAGGTTATGTAGGTGTTTCAAGGTGCAGGTTATGTAGGAGTTTCAAGGTGCAGGTTATGTAGGAGTTTCAAGGTGCAGGTTATGTAGGAGTTTCAAGGTGCAGGTTATGTAGGAGTTTCAAGGTGCAGGTTATGTAGGTGTTTCAAGGTGCAGGTTATGTAGGAGTTTCAAGGTGCAGGTTATGTAGGAGTTTCAAGGTGCAGGTTATGTAGGAGTTTCAAGATGCAGGTTATGTAGGAGTTTCAAGGTGCAGGTTATGTAGGTGTTTCAAGGTGCAGGTTATGTAGGAGTTTCAAGGTGCAGGTTATGTAGGTGTTTCAAGGTGCAGGTTATGTAGGAGTTTCAAGGTGCAGGTTATGTTGGAGTTTCAAGGTGCAGGTTATGTAGGAGTTTCAAGGTGCAGGTTATGTAGGAGTTTCAAGGTGCAGGTTATGTAGGAGTTTCAAGGTGCAGGTTATGTAGGAGTTTCAAGGTGCAGGTTGTGTAGGAGTTTCAAGGTGCAGGTTATGTAGGAGTTTCAAGGTGCAGGTTATGTAGGAGTTTCAAGGTGCAGGTTATGTAGGAGTTTCAAGGTGCAGGTTATGTAGGAGTTTCAAGGTGCAGGTTATGTAGGAGTTTCAAGGTGCAGGTTATGTAGGAGTTTCAAGGTGCAGGTTATGTAGGAGTGTCAAGGTGCAGGTTATGTAGGAGTTTCAAGGTGCAGGTTATGTAGGAGTTTCAAGGTGCAGGTTATGTAGGAGTTTCAAGGTGCAGGTTATGTAGGAGTTTCAAGGTGCAGGTTATGTAGGAGTTTCAAGGTGCAGGTTATGTAGGAGTTTCAAGGTGCAGGTTATGTAGGAGTTTCAAGGTGCAGGTTATGTAGGTGTTTCAAGGTGCAGGTTATGTAGGTGTTTCAAGGTGCAGGTTATGTAGGAATTTCAAGGTGCAGGTTATGTAGGTGTTTCCAGGTGCAGGTTATGTAGGTGTTTCAAGGTGCAGGTTATGTAGGAGTTTCAAGGTGCAGGTTGTGTAGGAGTTTCAAGGTGCAGGTTATGTAGGTGTTTCAAGGTGCAGGTTATGTAGGAGTTTCAAGGTGCAGGTTATGTAGGAGTTTCAAGGTGCAGGTTATGTAGGAGTTTCAAGGTGCAGGTTATGTAGGAGTTTCAAGGTGCAGGTTATGTAGGTGTTTCAAGGTGCAGGTTATGTAGGAGTTTCAAGGTGCAGGTTATGTAGGAGTTTCAAGGTGCAGGTTATGTAGGAGTTTCAAGGTGCAGGTTATGTAGGAGTTTCAAGGTGCAGGTTATGTAGGAGTTTCAAGGTGCAGGTTATGTAGGAGTTTCAAGGTGCAGGTTATGTAGGAGTTTCAAGGTGCAGGTTATGTAGGAGTTTCAAGGTGCAGGTTATGTAGGAGTTTCAAGGTGCAGGTTATGTAGGAGTTTCAAGGTGCAGGTTATGTAGGAGTTTCAAGGTGCAGGTTATGTAGGAGTTTCAAGGTGCAGGTTATGTAGGAGTTTCAAGGTGCAGGTTATGTAGGAGTTTCAAGGTGCAGGTTATGTAGGAGTTTCAAGGTGCAGGTTATGTAGGAGTTTCAAGGTGCAGGTTATGTAGGAGTTTCAAGGTGCAGGTTATGTAGGAGTTTGAGGATGTGAAATATGCGTGATGTATTGTCGGTATGTATGAGAGTCTTGGTAAATGGTATTCATGAAGTGTGGGTGATGAAGGTATGTGAGAGCTTAAGAGTATGTTAGTGTGGGGGATGCAGTGATGGTATGTTCAGAAGTGTCGGGGTATGGTATTGAGATTTACCTGAGATGTTTGAAGTACTGATTGGTATGCCATGTAGGAGGTGTTTGATAATACCGGTATGTCTGGAGACTTCCTGTGTAATGTATCTGAGAATCTAAGGGACAGTGGTATGTGGGAAGCATATAATTATGTGCGTGTGTGTTTTTATAAATGAATGTAACTGTGTGTGTATGTGTTCATAGCTATATTAGTGTGTGTGTGTTTGATGCGTGCATGTGTGTACTGCACAGAGTGTATGTATGTATATACTCAGGCACATACCTCATAGCTGGGGGTGGCCGACTCGGGACAGAACCAGAAAAAAATATATAAATAAATAAATAACTGAATAAATACATAACCTATATAATATAACAAATATTATTAATAATAATAATAATAATAATAATAATAATAATAATAATAATAATAATACAAATAATGATAATAATAATAATTAAAGTTGCAAGCAACCTTGTCCGGGGTTCGAGCGGTTTTGCAAGCAGGGTATTGTGTTGGATACAAAAGCTGTGTCACAGATATCAAAAGATCATTTAACTTATCGGGCATGGAGAAACTACAGAAGGAACAGATTGTGCAAACAAACATGAGTGAGAGAGGGAGAGATTGGCTGTATAAGGGATCTGCCTCTATTTGTTTAGTAACAGAGTTGTAGATATGTGGAATAGGCTACCGAGTGCTATAATGGGATCAAGAACAATAGAGCTTCAACTTGAAATTAGATGAACGAGATGGGTTGGGTGTGAAAGGGATCTGCCATGTGTAGGTCAATTGGCCCTCTGCAGACTCTCGTTTCCTTATTTTGTTTATGTTCTCATTTGTGAGGGAGAGAGAGAGTATGGCAAGAGAGAATAGGATGTCGTAAACGTAAGGAAGATAGCGATAAATATGAGAGAGAGAGAGAGAGTGCGGGATGGATTGGGTGTGAAAGGGATCAGACATGTGTGGGCCAATCGGCTCTCTGCAAACTCCGGTTTTCTTATGTTCTCATTTGTGAGAGAGACAGAGACTAAGATGTCATAAATGTAAGGAAGAAAGAGATAAATGAGAGAGAGTTTTTATGAGATGGGTTGGGTGTGAAAAGGATCTGTCTTGTGTGGGCCAATTGGCTCTCTACAGACTCCCATTTTCTTATGTTCCTATTTCCTACAATTGTGTTTTGGTTGCAGGTATATCATAACATGGGTGTATAGTAAGTAGTGTAAATAACAGGTAACGTTTATGAGATGGGTTGGGTGTGAAAGGGATTTGCCTTATGTGGGCCACTTGGCTCTGCAGACTCCCATTTTCATCTTGGTTGCATGTGTAAGGGATCTGCCTTATTTGTACTGGTATGCAAACAAACAAGAGCGAGAGAGAAAGAGATTGGCTGTTTAAGGGATCTGCCTCTATTCGCTTGGTGTAAGAGTTGTAGATATGTGGAATAGGCTACCGAGTGCTATAGTAGGATCAATAACAATAGAGCTTCAACATAAAATTTGATAGAACGAGATGAGTTGGGTGTGAAAGGGATCTGCCGTGTGTGGGCCAATCGGCTCTCTGCAGACTCCCATTTTCATCTTGGTAGCATATATAAGGGATCTGCCTCATTTGTACAAGTGTGCAAATAAGAGAGAGAGATTGGCTGTGTAAGGGATCTGCCTCTTTCGTAACAGAGGCGTAGATATGTGAAATAGGCTACCTAGTGCTATAGTGGGATCAAGAACAATAGAGAATTTCAAGATAAAATCAGATAGTCATATGGACGAAATAGGTTGGATGTGAAAGGGATCTGCCTTTTGTGGGCCACTTGTCTCTCTGCAGATTCCCATGTTCATCTTAGTTGCATGTGTAAGGGATCTGCCTCATTTGTACCGGTGTGCAAGCAAACGAGCGACAGAAAGACGGGGTGTGTAAGGGATCTGCCTCTATTCGTTTAGTAACAGAGTTGTAGATATGTGGAATAGGCTACCGAGTCCTATAGTGGGATCAAGAACAATAAAGTTCAACATAAAATTAGATAGGACGAGATGGGTTGAGTGTGAAAAGCTGCCACGGGCGTGTCTGGCCACCATTTTGGATATCATATCAAAAGTTGCCCAATACAAAAATGCACCTTGTGTCAAAGTTTGGTTCCGATCCGACAAGCAGTTCCGGAGTTATTGCGTAAAAACCGGACTATATATATTTGTATGGAAGCGTGCAATACTTCTTGAACTTCTGATAACGTTGCTTGCTGTTTGAGGGAGGAGGAAAGGTAAGTCACACCACACCAAAAAAAAATCAAAACTTTGAAGGTCTAGAACTTTGTTATTAAACAAAGCATTTGGCAAAGGGAGGAATTGTTAAAAACCTTAGCCAATACTCTGTAATTCACCAAAAATAAATTTGAATTATCATTATTATTTGGTAGGGTAGGTATGTATAGGTAGGTTGGCTAAATAATTGGTGGAATTCGTAGGGACTCGAACTGTTTTGAGATAGTTAAATACAAAAATAATAATAGATCTGAATAATAAATACACAGTTTTTAATGCTGCGGCCAAACTATTCCACCCATTTATATTCTTTTGGTATCAAAACGTTCGGAATCGCGAGCCTCACCCAACTACGCAAAAATGGCTTTGATCATCGGCGTAGTTTTCAAGATGTGGAATTTTAAGTGGAATTTGAGCTTTTTTCAAGATTGCCGGAAAAATACCCACGTGCAAAAGCAAAACCTTCTCTATAACATTTGTGGAGCATTAGTAGTGGAGTCCATTATGCCAAAGCCCAATCATTTCCTGAGTGGGAGAGATGGTATTTAGGCGTCAAATTTTTCGGGAAATCGGCTGCCACGGACCTGTTTGGCCACCATGCCGGATAGTTTATTTGTGTCTATGGTCGCTGGTGCGGTCAAGCTGACTCGATTCCCCTCAGTGGTGTATTATGTGTGTATCTCTGTGTGATTTATTTCTTCCTTAGACCTGATTTCTCATTCTTCGCCCTTGATCACTTCTTAATTGGTGCTGCAGTGTAGCAGTTCTTGACTCACCCTTCGGTCCTACCCTATAAGAGGAACTCTGGTGCGGCTGAATTGGTGAAATGGTGAGAAATGTCTGCATATCTTCACCTTCCTAGATTTGTTCGCCTCTTGCCCTTCCCTACCTATCATATCTTGATTTTTTTTTTTTTTTTTTTTTTTAAGAGACAATGAACGGAGGAAGGAAAAACACAGATAAAACAAAAAGGTCCATGTGCCTAAAGGCATCCTCCATTCATAAAATGTTTGTAACAACTGGATTTAAACATTTGTTGATTGTAAGTTTGTGGAAAGCAATTCGAGGGAAGTGAATTCCAAAGAGTAGTAGCTCTGGGGATAAATGAATTCTGATAAGCAGAAGTTCTGCATTGTGGAGGAGAAAGTGTAAATTCATGGGCGCTCTCAGCTGCCCTAGTTCTACGGGGAAAGATGTGGAGAGGCAGCACAATTGAAGCAAGTTCCTCGGAACAATTGCTGTGAAAATATCTGTAGAATAATGCAAGGGATGCAACGTTTCTTCGTATGGTTTCTTCGTATTGGTTGTCCATCTTGATCTAATCCTTCAGGCCAGCCCTATAAGAGTTTCTTTGGGGAACTCAGTGGTCTGGTTAAACTATTGTAATAAATATTAAAATGCCCCAGAACAAGAAGCCCACCACAGAAGCCACGAGCGAACACCACACAGAAACACCCAAAGGAAGGGTCCACAGAACGAAAGGACCAGCTGACCGAGCCAGCCATTTCAGACAGGCCCAAGCCCGCAGGGCTAAGCAGCTCCAGGCTGCACCCTTTACCTTTTCTAAACTGACCATTTTCCACACTTCACGTACACTAACCCTCTCGTGTCCTACACTCCTAACTACAAAGATGATGAACAGGAATATACATTCATATTAAAAACACCCCTGCCCTGTCCCGACGTTGAGCCAATGCCAACACATCAGACAGCCATAATTATATCTATGTATGTTCTTACATCCGAGAAGTAGATGTTAAATATCTTAGAAGTTAAAACACCCACGCTTGTCCCTAGACCTCGTATATCATTTTCCATGACGAGTATAGATATATGTAACCCGTGCTCAGTCGCCCCTTGCATTGTTCCTCTAGTAACTAAGTATTAATATTAACATTCCCTAACATCTTGTCTTGCCAGACTAAGCTTCTGAAGACCCATCGCCCCATAAATCTATGTATTCAATCCTTAGGTTAAGTATTTTTATCCACCATTGTGTTCACCTTTTTCCATTTACTTTCCCACAATTGTCATACGTCTTCCCCTTGCCTCCTTCGTATCCACAGTCCACACTACGCCAATTTACTTCGTGTCTTACACCTCTTACCCCAACCAGAGATTGTATAAGATAACCTGGTTACCAGTATCTGTCATAAGTACCCCAAAACAATAACTAAGTACCCCTACGAACTGCCGCTGTTGTTGGTATATTTATATTTAATAGAAAACGCAGTTCCCAGGGCCAACTAATAATATCCATAACCCTCGGACTGATCACATAACTCTATCTTTTCCAGACTCATATACCACCCCATAGTTGCATTCCCCGGTAGCATTTGGCTAACGTATTCTACTGCCTTTTCAAACTTCCATATCAATTGTAGCCTAATGCCACCCTCACGCCCAGGGACCTTAGGGGCAAAATTTCCCTGTAGCCCTTGAACTCTCCCCCCCCCTCTCATTAAGACACCCGCCCTTCTCGACTCTTGTCCGACCTAGCCTCTCTCTCATACCTCTTGAAGATCCTTGAATTGTCCGTTGCTAACGCTCTCCAACCTTTTATATATATACTCCTATCCAGCCTACCTTCACTTAGTAGGCCAGAACAACATTAGAACTTTACTAGCCCCTTGCATGCCATCTATTCTCTTACAACACATTCACAACCCTGCACCCAATGGTCGTCGGTGCGAGGCTAGCCGCCCCGCCAGTAACTAACTTCTATTGCCATACTTCCAGATAAATGTGGCAGAGTTAGCAACCCAGTCTCCACCACATCCAGCAAACCCTACAATTAACAACCAGCCGAGTAAAACCAGCTAGCTAAGGCACCTTCGGTTTTGGTATTAAGGACACCCACATCTGTCTCATACACACAGGGTTATTACAAACACTGGTGATATGGCAAGCCCCTAGCCACAGCCGCCGGACGACTATCACAGAGAGAGGGCGCCCAGCTCCCCCTTTTTGCCCACCCAAGGAGGGAGACCCCCACCCCCGCGGAGGTATACCTGGCCCCTGTTTTGACTTTCGAGTCATTGCCAGGTAGCACAGGAATTCTTCCTATCAATGAACTAACCATGCATGACTAACACCTTTACTAACCTCTATTAACTCACAATAAACCATTTACCTTTCTTGCATGCTCTGATCACTAAATTAGCACCTCAGCTATACCATAGAATGAAGATTGAACAATCTAGAGAGACGCTCCTATCACAGCTGTCCCCATCCTCCTCGCAAAGTAGATCCAGTCTCTCTCCCCTAAATACTTCCAGTATAGTCAAAATAGTACCTCTTACTAAGGCTCAGTTATATGAAAATATAAAGGCTTTCCTATAGCCATGTGCCAGAACAATAAATACCATCTTACCTAGTCCCCATATCTATTGAGAGCTCAATTAAGTCCATCAGACTCGAGATCCCTACTGTCTACAGGGTCCAGAACCGAGCCTATAAATCTAACTCCCGCCCCCAGTCAAATCAGTTGAAAGCTAGACACCAACCAGTGGTCACTACCCTGCAGTTAACTTCTAGCTCTGCCCTTGTGTTGTTCCGGAGTGAGATCCCAGAGCCGGCAGACTCCGTGGCAGAATTGGATAGAAGGACCTGCCCACGTATTGAAGAACTTCACACATATGGCCCCCCTGGACGGCCGCGGAACCAGTCGTTAGCCCCCAACATCATGGACGCAAGATAACCAGGACCAGACCCATCAGATACTACCCAAGATTCCCTTTAGCAGTACTACATATTACTGTGCTGTTTAGAGATTCACTAATTAATATTTCTACGAAGTGGCTAAGACCTTGCCCAGTGTAATTCATACTTAACCCTTAATTAGCGGCTCACCACATAAGTCGTATTTAATAAAGCTGGACTATGTGGCGGCGCTCGACATAGGTCGAGTGGCAATTTCAGCACGTAATGTTGCTGAGAGAGAGAGACAAGTGGTGGCAGGAGAGTAGCGAGCGTATGACTGCTCCAGACCACCGCGGCGAACCTACTGACACGAATCTCAGCTCCCTCCTCCCTCTCTCACTCGCTACATACTGAATTATATGGGGAAAGTACCGAATTACATGCTTTTTGCACTCGCGTTGCACGGTTATTGCAAGAAAACTAGCCATCATAAAAGGATCGTTATGCTGTCAATCGAAAGCTCTGTTTATGCCCTTTCAGGGATAGGTACTTGTTTTACGTTCTGGGTCTTATTTAGGCATGAAAATGATCACGTAAACAGCCCTATTTTGGCTAAAAACACCCCGCTGGGCGGTACATATAAATAAACCGCATAGGCCGCTCTTAAGGTGTTAACCATTCCATTTGGGACGTACTAAGCGATCAGTGCTCTTTAATTAACAGGCGACCTTGACTCTCGTAATTACCTTATTCAGATATTAAAACTCTAGTGATATCTAACGTTCGCCCACTGATTTGCGTTCTATGTATTTCTGAAACAAGGATATAAAACTTAGATCAGTACCCCCTGAGGTTACTAGAATTCCCGTGCTCTAAAATACGCGTGTCTAATCTAGTCTGTGAACTACTACTTGTGCACCAGAGCTACCAGTAATAAATCTAACAGTAAATATGAATCTATAAGTAACATTGATGGTCTTCGGTATATAAACCTGTGGAATCGAAGCCAGTGATCAGAAGATTAATACCTGAACGTTGGAAGTGGGAGACTAGGCTCCATCCAGATCCACTTATGCTAGTGTTGTTCAATTCTATTGTATTGTCTTACACAAGTATTCTGCAGTGGTATATCAATAAACGTGATCATGTAACTTGCTACCATGTGTTTCTTTGTGTTCTCTATTCCTCATATCTTGTATTGTGCATGCAGCCTTATATACCCAGTCAATTTAGAACTCACATTACCCAAGTTAAACCTGTAGAAAAACAGGGCATAACATTGGCGGCAGCGGTGGTTCTTGATTCGGATAAAAGGTTGCATTACACTGCAAGTTTGGAACAGTAGAAGCATGGCAACATCGCGAAATTGGCAGTCACTCACACACATTCCCAAGTATGATGTAAACACGTGTGATATCGCCACTTACTTAGACATAATAAAGCCAGTGCTAGATGTGGCACTTCAAAATGACTGCGAAAAAATCGCCGTTGCATTATCGCAAATTATGCAGTTGGGAAAAGCCGTTTCCCAAATTGCTAAACAGGTAACGCCAGAGAGTACCTGGAACCAGTTTCGATCCCTCGTGATCCGGACCTTAGGGCCACTTTTGGGTTGCCTCATCTCCCCCAAAATAATACAAATAGACAAGATCAAGTATGAAGGGGATATAAATGTGACCCTCATACAACTCTACAGATACGTGAGGACCACGTATAGCTATGAAGATTACGACCAACAAAATGAACTCTTATTCACCGCATTGTTAAACATCCTCCCACCCCACATCACCGCCCATCTCGACCCGTATGGCTTATTCGAAAAACATATGCTCTCCATCAGAGAAGAATGCCTACGCAGTTCGATGAATCCCCTATCCAACCTTTCAGCCCCTATCCAAGACTCCGTGCACCCTTCCAAAATGACTTCCGGTGAAAGTCCAACCCCAGTGCACTCTTCCTTGCCTCTATCCTCTCTGACCATCCCTAAATTTTCCCCTGCCCAGCCATCCACCAACGATCATCTTCCATCAATTGTGTTACCCCATAAACCCCATCCTTTTTCTATGTATGTCAAACAAACCCACCAACCCCAGATAATCGCTAACCAGACCGTGACTGCCACCAAGAAGATTCCCAAAATTCGTCCTGTTAACAACCCCAAATCAATACATCAGTCCTCTACCAATAACCCCTGTTCTACACCTAACTCTTCCCCCACCAACCCTCCGCAGCCCCCCCCAACAAGCCCCGTATTCTAGCTATGCCTACCTATGTAGGCCTACCACAACATATTTTCCCCATGACCCCAGAAATGTTCAGCTATCCCCCCACCAACAAAATTTCCCTTGTGACAGTTTTCCGTCGGTAGCTTGTGACAGTTTTCAGTCAGTAGCCCCCTTCCACCCCCACACAATTCACACCCCTAGAAAACTTCGAAACCCCACACTTGACTCGCCCTCTCATGTCAAACAAACTCACCAGTCCCAGATAACCTCTAACCAGACCGAGACTGCCACCAAGAAAATTCCCCAAAATCGTCCTGTTAACAACCCCAAATCAGTACATCACTACTCCCTCAATAACCCATGTCCAATGCCTAACTCTGCCCCCACTAATCCTCCCTAGTCCCACATAACCTTTAACCAGACCGAGACTGACACCAAGAAAATTCCCCAAATTCGTCCTGTTAACAACCCCAAATCAATACATCAGTCCTCTACCAATAACCCCTGTTCTACACCTAACTCTTCCCCCACCAACCCGCCGCAGTCCCCCCAACAAATCCCGTTTCCTAACTCGCTCACCTCTCACCACCCTGACCCTCCCACACGCGCCATTAATCCTCCCCTCACGCGTGACGACCTAGGGACCCAACCATGTTCCCCCCCTTCCCCCAGAAATACTCAGCTATTCCCCCACCAACAAAATCTCCCTTGTGACAGTTTTCCGTCAGTAGCTCCCTTCCATCCCCCCACAATTCACACCCCTAATAAACTTCAAAACCCCACATTTGACTCACCCCCTCATGACAGACAAACCCACCAACCCCAGATAACCTCTAAGCAAACCGTCACTGCCACCGACACACCCCACCACTCTGATCCTCCCACACGCGCCGTTAATCCCCCCCTCACGCGTGACCCCCACCAAAGTGATTTCCCCCCCCTCATGCGTACCGAACACCTGCTCACCAGTCGGTCCCCCACCATCATGAGCCCAGCTAAACTTTCAACCTCCCCCTCTTCACCGTTACCCCACCCGCCCCAAATTCCACCCCCAAAGATCCCGCTCGACAAAATACCACTCCCATCCCAATCCAACCACAAAATTTTTCCACCTTGGCTAAACCCCAAAATACTCTCTCTCTCGCCCCAAACAACATAATCAACCTCTCAACTTCAACCACTCCTCGAAATCCCATCCATGTCTCTCCCGAAAATAAAATCAGTCCAAATTCAACCCCTCTCAAACCACAACCCTGCCTGCCCAGACCCCCCCCACCATCTCCCTATCAAATCCCCACACCCCAAACCTCCAAACCACCCGATCATAGTAACCTCTCAACCTTCAGCCTTACTCACCCTTCCCCAAACCCCACTCACGACCACAACTCTCTACACAATTCAACCCCTCCCCAGCACCAACCTCTTCCGCAACAACAACCCCGACTCGACCTGCCCATTTCATCTTTAAAACCCCCCTATCACTACTCCCGACCGAAACCACTTAGACCCCCCCTCCAAAACTGGCCCCGGGCCAGCTCGCCCCCAAACCCACATTCCTAACGACAAGAACTAACGGTATATCCATCCCCTATCACCCAGACTAACGGCAACCCTAAATACTCCCCCCCCCCCCCCCCCCTGATGATGATGAGGATATTATTGTACTAAATTGTTTTCAATTCCTAAGTGATTGGGCATGATTCTATAAATGTACATGTTTTCCATATACTGTATATATTATTTTTTCCCTTAGTCATACTACTTTTCTTGTTAACCTACACTTTTCTGACTATCTTTTAAATTTGCTTTATACATTGTTAAACACTTTACCTCTTCTTAATTTCCTGTGTTCTTAATTATCTGTTCTTTCTTAAATTTACATGTTTTCCATATACTATATATTATAAAAAAAAAATCCCATAGTCATACTACTTTTCTTGTTAACCTACACTTTTCTGACTATGCTTCTTTTTACTTCACCCTTGAGGCTCGAGGACGAGCCTATAATGAAGGAGAGGGAAGTAAAATGCCCCAGAACAAGAAGCCCACCACAGAAGCCACGAGCGAACACCACACAGAAACACCCAAAGGAAAGGTCCACAGAACGAAAGGACCAGCTGACCGAGCCAGCCATTTCAGACAGGCCCAAGCCCGCAGGGCTAAGCAGCTCCAGGCTGCACCCTTTACCTTTTCTAAACTGACCATTTTCCACACTTCACGTACACTAACCCTCTCGTGTCCTACACTCCTAACTACAAAGATGATGAACAGGAATATACATTCATATTAAAAACACCCATGCCCTGTCCCGACGTTGAGCCAATGCCAACACATCAGACAGCCATAATTATATCTATGTATGTTCTTACATCCGAGAAGTAGATGTTATATATCTTAGAAGTTAAAACACCCACGCTTGTCCCTAGACCTCGTATATCATTTTCCATGACGAGTATAGATATATGTAACCAGTGCTCAGTCGCCCCTTGCATTGTTCCTCTAGTAACTAAGTATTAATATTAACATTCCCTAACATCTTGTCTTGCCAGACTAAGCTTCTGAAGACCCATCGCCCCATAAATCTATGTATTCAATCCTTAGGTTAAGTATTTTTATCCGCCATTGTGTTCACCTTTTTCCATTTACTTTCCCACAATTGTCATACGTCTTCCCCTTGCCTCCTTCGTATCCACAGTCCACACTACGCCAATTTACTTCGTGTCTTACACCTCTTACCCCAACCAGAGATTGTATAAGATAACCTGGTTACCAGTATCTATCATAAGTACCCCAAAACAATAACTAAGTAACCCTACGAACTGCCGCTGTTGTTGGTATATTTATATTTAATAGAAAACGCAGTTCCCAGGGCCAACTAATAATATCCATAACCCTCGGACTGATCACATAACTCTATCTTTTCCAGACTCATATACCACCCCATAGTTGCATTCCCCGGTAGCATTTGGCTAACGTATTCTACTGCCTTTTCAAACTTCCATATCAATTGTAGCCTAATGCCACCCCCACGCCCAGGGACCTTAGGGGCAAAATTTCCCTGTAGGCCTTGAACTCTCCCCCCCCTCTCATTAAGACACCCGCGCTTCTCGACTCTTGTCCAACCTAGCCTCTCTCTCATACCTCTTGAAGATCCTTGAATTGTCCGTTGCTAACGCTCTCCAACCTTTTATATATACTCCTATCCAGCCTACCTTCACTTAGTAGGCCAGAACAACATTAGAACTTTACTAGCCCCTTGCATGCCATCTATTCTCTTACAACACATTCACAACCCTGCACCCAATGGTCGTCGGTGCGAGGCTAGCCGCCCCGCCAGTAACTAACTTCTATTGCCATACTTCCAGATAAATGTGGCAGAGTTAGCAACCCAGTCTCCTCCACATCCAGCAAACCCTACAATTAACAACCAGCCGAGTAAAACCAGCTAGCTAAGGCACCTTCGGTTTTGGTATTAAGGACACCCACATCTGTCTCATACACAGAGGGTTATTACAAACACTGGTGATATGGCAAGCCCCTAGCCACAGCCGCCGGACGACTATCACAGAGAGAGGGCGCCCAGCTCCCCCTTTTTGCCCACCCAAGGAGGGAGACCCCCACCCCCGCGGAGGTATACCTGGCCCCTGTTTTGACTTTCGAGTCATTGCCA
Organism: Paralithodes platypus; assembly: GCA_032716605.1. Classification (NCBI taxonomy): domain Eukaryota; kingdom Metazoa; phylum Arthropoda; class Malacostraca; order Decapoda; family Lithodidae; genus Paralithodes; species Paralithodes platypus. The sequence goes on along the minus strand of CM064499.1, from coordinate 7,280,953 downwards.
GGTAGCACAGGAATTCTTCCTATCAATGAACTAACCATGCATGACTAACACCTTTACTAACCTCTATTAACTCACAATAAACCATTTACCTTTCTTGCATGCTCTGATCACTAAATTAGCACCTCAGCTATACCATAGAATGAAGATTGAACAATCTAGAGAGACGCTCCTATCACAGCTGTCCCCATCCTCCTCGCAAAGTAGATCCAGTCTCTCTCCCCTAAATACTTCCAGTATAGCCAAAATAGTACCTCTTACTAAGGCTCAGTTATATGAAAATATAAAGGCTTTCCTATAGCCATGTACCACAACAGTAAATACCATCTTACCTAGTCCCCATATCTATTTTGAGAGCTCAATTAAGTCCATCAGACTCGAGATCCCTACTGTCTACAGGGTCCAGAACCGAGCCTATAAATCTAACTCCCGCCCCCAGTCAAATCAGTTGAAAGCTAGACACCAACCAGTGGTCACTACCCTGCAGTTAACTTCTAGCTCTGCCCTTGTGTTGTTCCGGAGTGAGATCCCAGAGCCGGCAGACTCCGTGGCAGAATTGGATAGAAGGACCTGCCCACGTATTGAAGAACTTCACACATATGGCCCCCCTGGACGGCCGCGGAACCAGTCGTTAGCCCCCAACATCATGGACGCAAGATAACCAGGACCAGACCCATCAGATACTACCCAAGATTCCCTTTAGCAGTACTACATATTACTGTGCTGTTTAGAGATTCACTAATTAATATTTCTACGAAGTGGCTAAGACCTTGCCCAGTGTAATTCATACTTAACCATTCCATTTGGGACGTACTAAGCGATCAGTGCTCTTTAATTAACAGGCGACCTTGACTCTCGTAATTACCTTATTCAGATATTAAAACTCTAGTGATATCTAACGTTCGCCCACTGATTTGCGTTCTATGTATTTCTGAAACAAGGATATAAAACTTAGATCAGTACCCCCTGAGGTTACTAGAATTCCCGTGCTCTAAAATACGCGTGTCTAATCTAGTCTGTGAACTACTACTTGTGCACCAGAGCTACCAGTAATAAATCTAACAGTGAATATGAATCTATAAGTAACATTGATGGTCTTCGGTATATAAACCTGTGGAATCGAAGCCAGTGATCAGAAGATTAATACATGAACGTTGGAAGTGGGAGACTAGGCTCCATCCAGATCCACTTATGCTAGTGTTGTTCAATTCTATTGTATTGTCTTACACAAGTATTCTGCAGTGGTATATCAATAAACGTGATCATGTAACTTGCTACCATGTGTTTCTTTGTGTTTTCTATTCCTCATATCTTGTATTGTGGATGCAGCCTTATATACCCAGTCAATTTAGAACTCACATTACCCAAGTTAAACCTGTAGAAAAACAGGGCATAACAAATATCTTTTTAACCCTTAACCATCGGCGCTCGACATATGTCGAGTTAAAGAAAACGTGCCCATATGCGGGCCTCGACATATGTCGAGTGCAATTTTGAGCACGTAATGTGCTCTGAGAGAGAGCTGAGCGGTGCGAGGAGCATAGATTGCTTCCTGACCGCTCGCCACCACCGCCGTGGGTCGACTGAAATTTATTACACCCTCCTCCACCCTCTCTCACTCGCTACACAGGGAATTATGTAAGGAAATTACCTTATTTTAGGGTTTTTGCACTCGTGTTGCACGATCGTTGCAAGAGAACCAGTGATCGTAGAAGGATAGTTCGGGTGTCATTGGAAAGCTCTGTTTATGCCCTTTCAGGGATAGATACATGTATTACGCTCTGGGTCTTGTTTATGCATGAAAAAGAGCACGGAAACAACCCCATTTAAGGTAAAACCACCCGCTTGGCGGGTAGTAGAAGTTACCGACCCACCCGCTCTTAAGGCGTTAAATATGTAAGATATGCAATCAATTATGTAAAATATATTGTTTTTTCTTTATATATATAATTGTCATTATGAAGTTAAATTGGTTTCACATGGAAAATATATACTTGAACAATTGTTTCCGCTGACAAAGAAATTATAGATTCTTGGAAAATACCGTACACTACGAAAGATTATTCAACATGGAATTTGAATGGAATAGAGCAGCTTAGCAACGAAAAGCCAATACTCGACCCTCCCTGTGATTGTGCCAGCTTTTGTAAGCAGTGCGATAACTTAATGAAGGACAGAAAAGCTGCAGGATGCTCTGGCATTCTAGCTGAGATGATTAACCTAACAAGTGTGCATGGGGGTAATTAGACACCTCTGCCTGTGCTGACGTATATGAGCTGTTTCCATCACTAAAATATTCATTTTACCATATATAGCATTAATACTTATCCATACGCGCCTATTATGGGTTGATTATAAAGGTATTAACCTGAAACAACAATAAAACGAGTGAAAACAGCGTTTGGATGGTCAAAATCGGAGATACAGGCCGCGAGTTATATAATGTATGGGTGAGGCAACCTGCTTTCCCGCCAATTTCCCCCAAGGCCACTGAGACACAGTCGATCGATACTCTCTCTCTCTCTATTGCACTCGCTTGCTAACAGTGATGTCAATACCCTGCTTGCAACTCGCTAATGTTAGCACGAAAATATACCTCAGAATAAGGGAATAACAGGGAAAATAGGTGATAACTGAAGGAGGGGAGGAAAGTGGGGAAGGAGGGGAGGTAGAGGAGTGATATTTTGCATGGCCCAGGGGCCAATTTTTTTTTTTTTTTTTTTCCGATGTTTAAAGTTGATTTTTTTTCTCTCTGACTCTTAAGAGTCTTCCCACAGTTCCCGGGTTAAGGCCTCAGGTGAGAAAGGAGTAGGTGTTACACCGTTCAATGAGCTAATTAACTTCATCATCAGAGAGGAAGTTATCTCTGATGAATGGCACAAAAGTATATTATATACTGTATACGAGCAAAGGGGACTCATTGGATAGGGAAAATTATAGGGGCCTGAAAATACTTGATCAAGTCATGAAGGTCTGTGAGAAAGTCTTTGAAGGTATGATATTGACGATATGCAGTTTGGTTTCATGCTAGGACACGGCACAATCCAAGCATGAAGGTATTTGTGTGATAATGAAGATGTATGAAGACTTGCAAATGGCAGTGAGGGTGAAAGATGTACCGGTACTGAGTGATGAGTTTTCAGTTCGCGTCAGAGTCCACCAGGGCTCTGTGTTAATGAAGCCCTTTCCTCTTTTTTTTTTTTTACGGTTCTGGAGGTACTATCTGGTGATTTCAGAGTTGGGCTCCCCTGGCAACTGCTATAAGGGTCCTGAAAATGCTTGACTAAGTCATGAAGGTCTGTGAGAGAGTCTTAGAAGGTATGATAAGGGAAAGATACTGTATGTACTTAAAAGATAGGGATCTGATGTTGTGTTTGCAGACCGGGAGAAGGCCTTTGATAAGGTGGCCAGAGAAGTTGTGCAGTAGGCTAGGAGAAAACTTGGCGTTGAGGAGTGGCTGGTGCATGTGATAATGAAGATGTACGAGGACTCACGAACGGTAGTGAGGGTGAAAGGTGTACAGCTGAGTGAGGGACATATACAGTACTAGATATTTGGTGAGGGTTAGCTTTATATCCCATGTACTGGTTACTAGGAACATATTATAGGTTTGACTCCTGCAAGGAGATAAAGAAAACCTAATATTTAGTAGTGGCCCCGTAATCATTGACGATTATGCCTATTACATAAGGCTACCTCTTCAAACGCTCATAAGCGTAGTTTGAATCTACCGCCGCAGAGCTCAGAGGAACCTTCATCATAAGCACATGCAAAATCACTCATGGTTCGTCTTTATGATTGGGTTCTCACTACGAAAAAACTTCGTAACAAATAAAAAATAAAAATAAAATAAGAATAACTATTCATAAGCTTTCCATATTCCGTGGATGTACTTCTGTGGATTCTTGGACCAGACGCTGACTAGCGCATTGTTCCGCCTTCACTGACATATCAAGTATACCAAAATCCTTAATACATCAACGAATGGGAAGGGGATGGTCGGGAGGGCCCCAGTCGTCAATGATTACGGGGCCACTACTAAATATTAGCTTTTCTTTATCTCCTTGCAGGAGTCAAACCTATAATTTATTAGTGGCCCCTCCATCATTGACGATTATGCCTGATATCTAAGACTGGAGGGGGACATTCGTAATCATATCATAACCATTGCAAATAGAATAGGCAGATAATCAAACAACCACATAGTATTCTTACTTTGTAAAAATTATATTTATGTATAAACTTTATACAACATATAAAAAGGGGTACAAGCAGGGGCGTGCTTAAAGAAGCCTGCTTGAGGAAAAAGGGTAAGTATGAGAATCTGTTCACAGATCTGAAAGTTAAAGGCACCCCACTTAAATTAAGTGGTGAAAAATAAAACTTTATGTTTACATGTGCACATATAAACCCCATTATTCTAATGTGTATATTCCTTAAAATTAGACACAAAAAATAGAATAAATTCTTGTACTATCGCAGATGTATTTAATAAAAATGCTACTCGTAGTTGCAACTACCGAGAACTCTTAAAATTAAATTGCTTCAACAGTGTATCCCACTTAACGAAACAATTGTTGTACTACATCCATTGTACCTCAACAACATTTCCCGTAGTCATTACTACAGAGAAATTTTAATCACAACATTTATACATTGTATCACAGCTCGTATACTCTGTACATATCCTCCGACGGGGTCTAGGGTGTCTTATGTTTCACTGACTGCACCTCCCCCCCCCCCCCCCTCTTTCTTAACCTAAACAATTAGTGACTTAGAGACCCATCTAGACCCTTTGCCGTAACGCTACACATGGTATTGATGGTTTGTCTAGTGCTACCGACAGGTATCGAGTCAAAAACGTATGATTTGAAGCCCATAGTTCAGTAGTAGCTATGTCTTCAACAGATTTTTTTTTTTTTTTTTTTTTTTTATAGAAAACGTAAAGATACTGGCCATTTGCGTAAATCGTGGGCCCTACCCACTACGCCGGGATTACTCTCTTTAATGACTTCTACTAGCAGAGAAGCCATTTTACGTTTCATTAATCTTTTACCTGTACTCGATACCCATAAAGCACCTTGTTGGTTAAGAGGTGCCACTCTCATATATTTGGTTAAAGCTTGTACAGGACACAAATTATGGTGCACTTTACCCCGTTTCAACGCCGGCACCGTGAACTCTGAGAAAACATGTTCACTATGTTCATTCTTGGCGATGAACCCTGGGGAAGGTGCAATATGAATGCAATCATTTAGTCTACCAAACCTTATGCAATTAGGGGTGTTACTCGTCGCCGCCAGCTCAGACACCCTGTTACCAGTTGCCAAAGCCATAAGGAACACAGCCTTTTTTAATAGCAATTCAAAATCTGCCGTATTCTGATACCGACGGGAATGAAGCAAAGATAACGCTTTGTCAAGAGACCAGGTAGGCATGAGCTGACGGGGAGGTGGGCGGAGTTTGAAACATGCTCTCATGAAATCCGTTTCTTCCGCTTGTGGTATGGTTAGACCTGTAAGGTCAAAGAATGGCACCCTGATAGCTGTTAAGTGATTTTTTAGAGTCACTACAGATAGACGTTTCTGTTCAAACAAATAGTTTAAATAATTAAAAACTAATGCCACCGAAGGTGCTGTCTGTTCTGTTCTAACTATCCAAGAAGTAAAGGACTGCCAATGAGATTGATATTGTCTCTTTGTAGATTGTGTGTACTGATGCATAAATTTATCTGTCACGGTTCTACCATACGGCGTTAGCCACTTGGCCTCCTGAATGTCCACAATGCAAAAGTCAGCGAGGTCTTTAGGTTGCCAATCGTGTCTAAGTGGAAATACCCGACCGGGAGCGACACTGGGTTCGGGCACCACGTTATCAATTGCTGGTACCACAACTGCGCTGGCCACAGGGGCACGATTAACGAGACTACGCCTCGATAATCCTGTAGTTTGTTGACTACGTGGCACATTAGAGAAGCATCTGGTGGCGGAAACAGATAAATGGAACTCCACATGTTCCAATCCGTCACCAATGCGTCGGGCCCCCCCGCCGGCGTTAATGTCCGGCGTGTGAGGTACTGAGGGAGTTTGTGATTCTCCTCTGATGCAAACAGATCCACTTGTGGACGGTAAGGCTCTGCAATCATTTGATCGAAAATGTTCTGCTTGAGTGCCCACTCTACCGTTGTGCTCTGTCTCCGAGACAGAGCGTCTGCCCAGATGTTTGCTACGCCTGGGAGATATGATGCATGAAGATGAATGTTCAGCTTGTCGGCTAGAACAAAAATCTTTTCTGCCACGTCTAGCAACTTCCGAGGCCTCGTTGACCCTTGTTTCTGAATGCAGTGAACTGCATTGAGATTGTCCATCCTGAAGGCCACCGATTTTTCCCGTAAAGTGAACTTGAAGGAAATACAAGGGGACTAGTAACTCTTTTACATTTATGTGGGAGGTTTCTGAATGGGACCAAAGCCCTTGACCCTGATGCCCGAGGTTTGACTGAAAGCCCCAACCTATCGTCCCTGACGCATCCGTGTCCACCCATACCGTCGGCGGAGGAGAGGTCCATGACATGACTGAGTGCAACACTTCCCTCTTCGCCCAGACCGCTAGTAAGCTGTGTATTAATGTTGGGATAGGCCATAATGTTCCCGCCGGTAATAGTGGGAAATATTTGTTGCCCTCCAAGATTAAACGTTTGACTTTCAACCGGCCCAACTTCACAGTTAGTTGAACCCAGTTGAGAGAACCGACTAGAGATTGCCAGAGTCTCCGTGTCGTAGTCAGACTGTGGAGAAACATAATTTTTTTTTTTGCGAAATCTGTTTCGATTGTCCACACTCTGACTCAGAGTGAGAGACGCTGTGTCCCAGACCAGCCCTATCCACTGAATTACTCGTGAGGGAACAAGGTTTGACTTTACTAAGTTGACCTTGAATCCTAGAGATTTGACATGGTTTAACGTAATGTTGACATGAGTGTTGCATAACTTTTCTGTCTCTGCCACCACCAGCCAGTCGTCCAGATACCACAAGATCCTGATCCCCTGTTCTAAAATGGGCATCAGGGCTTGCCGGACTAATTTTGTGAATATGCGTGGCGCTAGGTTCAATCCAAACGGCATCCTTTGAAAGATATAAGTCTGATGCATTATTCTTAAAGCCAGAAATTTTTGAAATCTCTTGTTTACCGGGACGTGCCAATACGCGTCTGTCAGGTCTAATGAACACATCCACCCTCCCGGCGGAAGTGTTAGCCTGATTTGATTCACTGTCAGCATCCTGAAGGACACGTTGTGAATGTGGAGATTCAAATAAGACAGGTCTACGACCGGTCTCATCTGAATACTGTCCCTTTTTGGTACTAGAAATAGTTTGGATGTAAACACCGGGTAAGTCGGGGGGACTGGGATAATGACACTCTTGGTAATCATCTCCTGAACTAGTGACTCCACCTCTAAAGAAACATGATTGGCCTTTGTCGGCTGACGTAAACGAGGTCGCCGGAGCCACTGCCAAGTGATGGCTTTGCGTACCACAGTCCTCGCCCATGTTCTTAATGGCCATGCCTGATGACATGCCCGGAATGACCCAGTTAGCAGACTGGGGTTCGCCGGCTGGACTACTCTCTGTTCCAACACGACTTTGACTGGCCCCGGGAGTGAGAGAGACCTTAGTTTTTTGCTGGTGGTGGTGTACCCTTGGACGACTGGCTGGGTTTGGCTGGAGGTGGGCCCTGACCTGGTCGTTGGTGAAACCTGTGGCCTTTACCTGAGAATTTACCCTGTTTATACCTGACTTGAGCCTGACCCTGGGTGGAAGGGGATTTTGGCTGATGAAAAGGCTTAGACCCACTAGCTTGAGCTTTCGAAACTGGTTTGGGCTTAGGGAAATTGAAGGTAGGCTTCTTAGGTTGAGAGGGACTTTGGTTTGAATGCTTGTGCCACATTGAAAACAGTCTTCCAAACTGCTGGTGAAATCAAAGAAGGAGTTAGAACTGGAGACAGAACTACTTGGCTTGCAATACGGTCAGGAAGTTTCTTTACTAAGAACATCCTCAGATCCTGCCTTGCTCGAACTGCCTCTAATAAGGCTGTCCGAATATCTCCTAAAGACTGAATGGAAGTTTGGAGAAGCAAGCGCCGGGAAAGTTCAATGACCTTCCTGACTTCCGCAGCTTCGATCGCCTGAGAAGAGCGTAACATCGACTTTGTTACTTGCTGGGTAACAATATATTGTGAAAACAGTCTAAACGATTTTCCTCTTAACCTAAACTCGCGGTCTAGGTGAGCTGGGGAAGGCGTGCTAAAAGGATCTTTTAATTCGCACAAATTGATTTTAGGGGCAGCCAAGAAATCAAACAAAGCAGAGGGGACTCCTCCGGCACTAAAAACCGGAAGAGAGAACCAAGTATGGTGTTCTTGAGGGATTTGGTGAGAAGATTTTGAAGTGAAAGTAGTGGCAAAATGTTGAGCCTCTGCTTCCCATTCCACCCAAGGTCCCGTACCCAACTGCCCCACCTGCAAGACTGGATTAGAGGCTGAGTCTGTGATCGGAAACATATCCAACTCCGGCGTCAAAGCAGAAAGTGCCTTGATGTCGTTAAAGCCATCATTCTTAGTCCAGTCAGAAAATAGCTTTGAAGCTGAGGCAGGGGGTAGGGTTGGTATTGATGCATACACAAAAAAGTCATGGTTATAATAACTTGGAATGGCCTTAACCCTTATTTATGAACATCTAAAACATTTCCTTGACTATCCAATGCTCTGAGTTTTCTAGACTTATTGCCTTGGATTACCCACTCATGTGGTACAGGGAGCTCCCCCGAAATAGTAGCTTGTGCTGCCTCTGGCTTAGTTGGTAACATTGCTACCCATGACTCATCAGGCCCGTACAAAAGAGGCATAGCTCCTTTTCTGACTGGTGCCTTGTCTAAAGGGGGGGAGTTATGTCTGATATGACCCGCACATTGGAAGTAGTGAGAGCTGCTGTGCCTGGCACAGTGGGAATTGAATCTGACACAAGAGGAGGGTTAGGTATTTTAGCTAAAGCAATGGATGTAGCCAGAGGTCGCACATTCGTCGACGTCGCGGGAGCTCCCATACCAACTGTAGGAGTTTCCGGCGTAGGGCCAAAGAACTTATTAAGTGCATTTAATAGTAATCCATCAATCTCTTCTGTAGTTACATACCTAGCAGATGACGAACTCCGTGGAGATTCGACAGTACCCTGAGAGTCATCTAGATGGTGATCTGACTCTTCAACTTCCATCTCTGAGACCAGAGAACGCTGTTCTTCATCCCTTAAGTCTGGCCTATCATGGGAAGATCCCGCCGAAGCCGGGACCTCCACATGCCGCCATGTTAAATCTGGGATAGAAGATGGTACATCGGCATCCCGGTGGACGTCAGCCACTACTTGAGTCACAAAAGGATGTGTGCTGTCCTGCCAGGGCTGTGAGTATCGCCATACACCTTGGCTGTGGCTGTTACTCGCTTGCGAGCCTGGTATACTCTCCAATTGGGAGCCCTCACCCGAGCACCCTAGAGGTTTATAGTTTCCGTAAGATACTTCTAAATCTGAGGCTGACACACGTGACCTGGTAGAAAAAGCATGAATATCAGGTGATGAAATGTCCGCCGGGGCATCCTCCACCACATTCTATGACTCCACCCCCGACCTGTCAGATTGGACGTTAGACTTGGAGGGGGTAGAGGCAGAGAGCGGGGTACCAGGCTCCGGCGACGGCCGTGAGTCCTTTCGCGCCGGAGGATCCCTTTTGGATGATTTATGACTCCTACTAGACTTATGTTTAGTTCTAGTACTGTCTTTAGGTCCCCTACTCTCTTCCTTTGTCCTCTTCTGTGGAGGTGAAGCAGAGTGGCCCGAAGCTTTCACCTGCTTCCTCAGGGGTGACCTTGATTTGGACCTCGTCGCCGATGCCGAGGGTGACGGTGAGCGAGGCCTCTTAGATTTGCCAGGGGAGGGTGTGGTAACCTGTCCCCGCCCAGTCTCTGAGTTCTTACGTGCACGTATCTTACTCTTAGGGGGGGCATGTTTAATAATTAACAGCTCCCAAAGCTCAAGGTTATCACATTGCAATGCTTTATGTGCTACATTTGCTGAATAAGTAGCGAGAAGTTGTTTCACTTCTTGCAAAGCCACCGCCGCAGTATTATCGTTTTGAATTAAAATTTTAACACTTAACCCGTACAGCCCCGGCCGGTTTTATTATTTTTGTGCACCAGAACCCGGGCAATTTTCAATTTTTTTTTTTTTTTATAAATATATCAGAATGTGTTAGAAAATAATGATAGACATGAAGAAATGTGAAAAAAGTACTTACCTAGGCCATTTGGGGGTCCTGGGAGGTAGTGGGGGTCCCCAGCCTCAGAGGAGCCTTAGCGCCATTTCAAATCTCCCGCGCCAGCAGCCAGTTGCCAGCCGCCAGGCAGCATGACTTATTTCGCACCTCTCGGACATAAAGTGCGCTTCAGAGTTCATAGAATGTCTTTGTATATCACATAATGTAAATATAACTGAAGTTGTAGTGTGATAAGTGTCTTCATTCAAGTATTACAAGTGCGCACGAGTGTTAGCGTCCCCGTTGCCATGGTGATGGCGGCCATCTTGGGCGGCCATCTTTGCTCAGGACAATAACAAAACGCACGTACGAACACACGGCCATACAGCGGAGCGAGTGACCCACATTCCACAGCACCCTCCCTCTTTCTTTCTCTGTCTGGCTGTCACTTTCACTCAAGGTCACTCTGTGTCTCCTTTTCATTGAATTATTTGTACTTGTTCATTGTTTTACCTAAGATTATGAGGTGTATATACATTGTTTTACGCACTTATTGTCTCTTATTCTTATAATTATTTGCACACAGTTTTATAAGTTTAGAATTTACTTAGTGTTTTATATTGTTCGGTACTTTGCACTTGTAAATTATATATATACACACTGTTTTATATTCACTTTTTGCGTCTTTTATATACACTGTTAGTATTACATTATAGCGTCTTTTATCGCAGTCTTTGAACACTTTGAACACTTAGAAGTGCTCGAGGGTGTGATACTCCCTGAAGCAGGTGGGAAAACACAGTCCCACATCACATTCTTCACACATCGTCCGGGTGTCTTGCCGTTTTGGTGTGCGTCTGCCTGTGTTGCGACACACATGACACCGTCTGCGTGGGTTGGGTTTTACTTCGTTGGGCGGGACAAAATCGCAAAAGTGGCGTTGTGTCAGTCTGGCGGGGCCTTCTGGTGCTTGAAAACGAGCTGCGGGACGTTGCTGGCGGCGTGGACCCTCCCTGAAGAAGAACAGAAGCTCCCGTGCAAGTTCGATGCAGTACGACTCCATCGTCTCAACTTCACCTGTTATTTCATGATATTGGATGTGGCAGTTGTAGAGGGTGAGGTCGAGTAGGTGGAAAAATAGTTTTTTATACCACCTCATCGTCTTCCTGGCACACTCGACCGACGATATGACAGAGTCTGACTTGTCAACCAGCCGCATGTTGATGTTGTAGTCAATGATTGCAACAGGTTTTTTGACCGCCTCACCTGTGGCTCTATCACGGCGTTTGGTGTCCTCTAAGCGGGGCAGGTGGATACTGGTGAGGATATTGACGTCACGATTGTCCATCCACGAGAGCATCAAGATATTATTTGCCTGGAGGTGGATGATGGAGCCCTTCTCCCGCCTTTCGGGTAGCTCTGGCATGTATACACGATTCCTCCTGACGGTGCCACAGACGCCAGTGTTTCTGCTATACAGGAATTTGGCAAGGGAAGGGCTGGTGTACCAGTTGTCGAGGTACAAGATGTGTCCCCTGTCCAAATATCCCTCCAACATGGTGATGACAACGGCCCCAGATATCCCATATGTCCTCTCCTCCACCAGTTCAGTGACCTTGCCCATGTAAAGGATGATGTCCTGGATGTAACCGGTCTTGCAATCGCACATCACGAAAAGTTTCAGGCCATAACGGTGACGCTTGCTGGGGATGTACTGTCGGATGCTAATATTCCCCCTCCATAGCACCAGACTCTCATCAATGATTAGTTTTTGGTAAGGTTTGAAGGAGGCTGCAAACTTTGTTTTGAGGTATTCAAATATAGGTCTTATCCTCTCCATCGGGTCTTTGGTATTCCTGGGGCGTTCCTGGTTCCTGGTGTGGCTTGCCAGGCTATCAATAAAGTGCAGGTTTCCCATGATTGCCGTGAATCTATTCCTGCTCATGACTTTCCCAAAGAAGGGGGTTGCGATGAGGGGATCACATGACCAGTACTTCCTGAGAGACGTCTTCTTGGTGACCCCCATCAGGATGACCAGTGCCAGGAATGCGTAGAACTCATCGGAAGACAAATCCACCCATGAGAGACGTGCCGAGTTCCTCTTCTGCTCCTTCCCTGCCATAAAATAATAGTTGTACCAGTTCGTCTGGTCAACAATCAAGCCGACAAGGTTGGCAGTGAAGAACTGCAGAAAAACACCCAGTCTTGTGGTGTCAGGTCCACGATTGGGCATGGTAGGGCCGGCCTCAGCTGCCCCCAAAAAGTGGTATTGTCCTGGTAGATAGTTTTTCCCATCCACCCAATCCCACCTATCAGCGCCTTCGTCGTCGCTAGATGGGGCATCGGGCTCATCAGGGTCATTGTCAGGGGCACCGGGGCGGGTTGGGCGGGTGCGGGTGGAGCGTGGGCGGCGTGGGCGAGAGGTGGACCTGGGTCTGGAGCTAGACCTCGAACTTGATCGAGAGCTAGATCTAGAGCTCGATTCGTTGCTGGGGCGTCTTATTTGTTTGACCTTCTGCATTCGGCCGCGGGTGGCACGCCCGCGAGATATGACACGCCCACGTCGTTTGCTTGCAGGGCGTTGGGGCAGATCGGGGCGTTGTGGAGAGGCTGGTGATAATGCAGTGGCGCAGGAGGGGCCTGGTTCAGGTGAGGGAGACATTCGTGGGGTGGTGTACGGGATGGAGCCTGAAGGTGATAGTGGGGGGGAAGAATGGCGAGGCGGAGAGTCTGGTAGTAGTGGTGGTGGTGGTGATGGTGGTGGTGACTCATCCCCCCCCTCGTGCTCTGGGTCAGGAGGGAAGAGGGAGCGTTTTGGGTCACGTGACCGCCTTTGTCTCGCACCACGTTGTCCCATTTCTCCATCACCAGGTTGTTCGTCACTAGGTTTGTGACGACCATAGAACCTCCCCGGGGTATTTTTCTTGAGTGGGGAGATTATGGGAAGTGGGGGAGAAGGCAGGCGGGGTTGTGGGGGTACCTCCTCTTCACTCCCAGACTCGCCCCTTCTTCTCTTCAATCCCTTTCGTTCTTCCCCAGGTACACGCACGTAATTTTGAGGGTCAGCAGGTTCATCTGCAACAACAACCTCTTCCCCACTTTCTGAGGATTCAGTGGGGTCTTGGGGAAGTGGGCGGCGGGGAGGTGCACTTGCCCCTTGCTGTCTTTGTGACGGCCTACGCCGCCTGACAGGAATCTGAGCAAGCTCTTCCTCTAGCTCTCTTATTTCTGCTTGGGAGGGGGCATACTCGTCTCCAGACTCGTCCAATGCCGAGTCAGTGTCACTATCAGGGCTGTCAGTGTCGTACAGTATATCCATGACCTCCTCTGTACTGCAGGGGCGGGTAAGGCGGGCATTATAACGACGAGACATGGTGTTTCACTCGAGAGGGTGCGCGGTAAACTGACCATGAGGTGTGAGAAGGCGGGTGCCCTCTCCCGTCCCCGCGCGCGCACGCGTTTGGACAAAACGTTTTGGAAGTAGTCCGCCGGATCCCAAAGTAGTTCCCATATAAATCTAGAGCCATTCTGAGACTTACGACTGGAGCTATAAGGGTGACGCGTTAGGCGCGTCTCTGGGGCTGTGCGTTACATACATAGCCGACGCGTCAGACGCGTCGCTGGGGCTCCACGGGTTAAGAGGTTACAAATAGTGCAATTCTTTGTCACCCATATCCCCCCGTGACCTATCGAGGCATTTAACACATTTAATGCACAGCTTGTGTGCAAAAATAGGGATACCTGAGCATAACGGCATTGAACATAAAGCAATGAGAGGTTCTAGTGCCGACAAGGCCGAGACTGGCGGAAACCTACCCACCCCCGGGATCTACCTGGTCACCTGGCGCCACGCCGGTACTCCGCCCTGGAAAGAGAAAATTTCCAGGAATTAATGCTCATAAGGTTACCCCAAAATGTTTCAAAAACATGTTTCATAAAACCGCTGGTCAACGAACCGTAGCCCTCAACCACTACTTTTCGTTGTCCTGTAGTTTCATATTAAAGATTTCAGCATATCTTTACCTGTCCAAAAGATTTAAGCATATCTTCTGAGTCTTCATAAAGATGAAGCATATCTTTATTAATGATGAAGTCTTTCAAGTATCCCTTTACACTTGAAACACTAGTAAGATTCAGGCATCTTTTTATCCCATAAAAAGTCTAAGCCTATCTTAATCTCTAATCCGACTTCTCCCAGAAGCCCTCATAGATCGCCGTCTTGAAGGCCGTGATACCTTATTGTATCAATCAATTGTTTGGCAAACCATAGCGAATTGCAAATCCGTTAATATAACCACCCGAAGGTACAACCGCCGGGTTTCATATTAAATGTCAAACCAATTGTACCTGCCCCAGACCTCTTTGTAAAAAGGTCGCCGGGAGAGAAAGACCAAACAAACAAACAGCATTGTTTCAATGGCTTTGAAAAGCCGAGAAAACCATATCCAACAGGTGTCAGCATGATCACCTAGATAAATGTGTGGGGCCCACCTCGCCGGGAAAACACAGGAAGCCTGATCACAGGCTCGACCACAGAGAACGCAGTTCTGATGAGCCCTCAAGCTACCAAACTCGCCGGGGTAACTACCGATTTTTACCAACTTGACTAAAACCCGGTAACCAAACGGCTTTCTCGGAGCAATCGAGAAAAAACGCCGGAAAGGCAACCCACAGCAATCAGAACGCAATCTGATAAACATAATCAGACACAGTCCAAAGCTCCTGGATCAGCCAATCACAACTAATCCAGGACACACATGACACATGAATAAATATTTATAATAATAAACAATGAAAACACTTGCATATGTGAAAAACAACGAGTGGCTGGCTAGGCCTGGTGAAAACTGAAAAACACTTAATGACGTCGAAACACAATCGAAAAGCACTCCATCCCACCAAAACTGGAACAGCTGCCACATTAACATCGTAGAAAAACCCTGGGTAAGGGTAACACTGACTCGGGACCCAGAAAGAACTCCACTACGTGAAGAAAAAACACCAGGAACGTCAGTATAAAACAAAATAGGCTACTCCATCTGAAAGATAGCTAGAAGCCCGACATCGCGTAGTTAAAGCCTCCTAACGAGCTAGGACTAAAGATGGCTAAACACGAAAAAAACGTTTCAGAGCGTCCTCAACTCGGCCACGAGGGTCCGTCCGAAATAGACGCCCCAACAAAACGACCCAAAATACACTTGTTCTGCGAGAAAACCACCCATGACACCCCTGCTAAGCTAATCCTAACCTTACTCAAGACATCCCAGAGTAAACAAATGAGAAAAAACTCACTAGGGACGCAAGAATGCGGAATCAAAGCGGAGCACTGAGAGGGACACGTCCGGGTGGGGTGAGCGCAGAGCAAGGAAGGCGGAACAATGCGCTAGTCAGCGTCTGGTCCAAGAATCCACAGAAGTACATCCACGGAATATGGAAAGCTTATGAATAGTTATACTTATTATATATTTTTTTTTTATTTGTTACGAAGTTTTTTCGTAGTGAGAACCCAATCATAAAGACGAACCATGAGTGATTTTGCGTGTGTTTATGATGAAGGTTCCTCTGAGCTCTGCGGCGGTAGATTCAAACTACGTTTATGAGCGTTTGAAGAGGTAGCCTTATGTAATAGGCATAATCGTCAATGATGGAGGGGCCACTAATAAATACTAGGTGTTAGGTGGAGGTTAGTTTTGTATCCCACGTTAGTTTTGTATCCAAAGTACTGGGTACTGGGTACTAGGGACATATACTAGGTGTTACGTGAGGGTATTGAGTGATGAGTTTTCAGTTCGCGTCGGAGTCCAACAGGGAAGTGTGTTAATTAAGCCCTCTCCTCTTTTTTATGGTTCTGGAGGCACTATCTAGTGATTTCAGAGTTAGGCTCCCCTTGCAACTGCTATAAGAGGCCTGAAAATGCTTGGCCAAGTCATGAAGGTCTGTGAGTGTGAGAGAGTCTTTGAAGGTATGATAACTTCATAGTCAGGCAGCTGCAAGAAAGATATCTAAGAGGTGTTTTTCCGGTCCCGTCTCAAGACGACCGTCGCAAGATCTACCCGAAAAACTTTTTTCTGGTCCCGTCGCAAGCCCACCTTTAGCAGCGAGACACCAATATTCTCTTGCGACGGCAAGAGAGCTCCGGAGCTGGGTTGACGGCAAGCTGGGCCTCAACAATGACCGCTAACCTCTGTATCTCAAATAGGGCTAGAGCAAATTGGCTGCAAATTTCCACATCTAGGCTATTCCTTGACTGACTCTTCCCAAATGGTAGACATATTAGCTTGATCACTCTAGGCCTAGTTGTTTTTTAGTTACAGAGGTTATAGCCTAGGTCATGATTTCTTGCCTACTTACAGCGAATAGACTAGGCCTATTGTAGATTGGTAAAATATTTACTTAATAGGCCTAGGCTATGTTGGCTGTGCAATTATCTCGATTTGACTATTTTTACCTAATTAGGCCTAAAGCAGCCTGAGTCTATTCCCAACCCCCAAACAGTATCCCATGTTAAGCCCTAGGCTAGGCCTAGGCCTAATCCCACTCTCAATCAAAATTCGAACTGATAAATTCGTACCTACCGGTAGCGCTGCCTAGGCTAGGCCTATATTTTTCGTGAATAGATATAGAAAATGGTTTAAAGGAAAGACCATCCTATATTATATTCAAATAATATTATGTAATAGCACTGTGTATGGTTGTATTAAATTTAAATAGTGATAGATGTGTATATTAATGGGATAAATACTCCAAAGTTCGCATACTTTCAGAAAATTATAGTGCAACACTGTTGCCAGATACTAATCAATCCCATTATCATTATATCATAATGGATTTTACTCATATGCATAATTTCAAATACCTAGGACATTAACATAATATTTTCCTATCTTTTTTGTAGTGATATTTGTCTGATTTAGTGGTATATTGGTGTCTGTCTAGGGTTATAATGCATTGTGAAAGTTACCTCTGAATCTCTGACTTGGTAACAGTTCGTTATGGGCTGGCGTAACCCTGCTTTCTTTGAGTACTACACAGCAAGAGAAGCTTTCGGTTCTGTCATTACTGTTCAAGGTAAACAGCAACTGCTAAATTCGACATCATGTTCAAATAATATGTAATAGCATTGTCTATGGTTGTATTAGACAAAAATCGTGATAGGTTTCTATTTTATGTGGATAAATAGTATTAAGCTGAATAAACTAAATACCGAAAGTTCACTAGAGTGGTTGTTGATACATTTGCTAGATGTGAGGGAGGAGGGAGGTAGGAAGGAAGGGTTAGGCAGTGTTGCCAGTTGTATCGCTACATATTACCGCTAGATGTAGATCTATTTACTTCAATTTAGCAGCCATTTTTTCATATCTAGAGAGATTTACTAGGGATAATTTGAAAATTTCAGACATTCTAGTCATATTACATTGTAAAATTTGCAAAACAAACAAACCAAAACACTTTAGAAATGGCAGCATTATTCTAACATTGTTTGACTACGTAGCAACATGCTAGCGACTTTTGAGAAAGGATCTAGCGGTATTTTGTGGAGACATACTGGGAGGGTGGGAGGGAGGTGGTGGTTGCAGTGTTGCCAGTTGTAAAGCTACATATTACTGCTAAATGTAGAGCTATTTACTTCAATCTAGCAGCTATTTCTTTTATATCTAGAGACATTTACTAGGGATAATTTGAAAATTTCAGACATTCTAGTCATATTACATTGTAAAATTTGCAAAACAAACAAACCAAAACTCGGGAAATTGCAGCATTATTCTAACATTGTTTGGCTATGTAGCAACATGCTAGCGACTTTTGAGAAAGGATCTAGCGGTATTTTGTGGTAACACTTAGGAGGGTTAAAATACGAGTCACACGGGCAATTGCCAAAACTTTAAAGGTCCATATCATTGTTATTAAACTAAGCATTTGGCAAAGGGTGGAATTGTTAAAAACTTTAGCCAATACTCTGTTATTCACCAAAAATAAATTTGAGTTATCATTATTATTTGGTAGGGTAGGTATGTATAGGTAGGTTGGCTAAATAATTGGTGGAATTCGTAGGGACTCAAACTGTTTTGAGAGAGTTAAATAAAAAAAAAATTATTGATCTGAATAATAAAGTGATTATGTTATTAACACCTTACGAGCGGCCTATGCGGTTTATTTATATGTACCGCACAGCGGGGTGTTTTTAGCCAAAATAGGGCTGTTTACGTGATCATTTTCATGCCTAAATAAGACCCAGAACGTAAAACAAGTACCTATCCCTGAAAGGGCATAAACAGAGCTTTCGAATGACACCATAACGATCCTTGTATGATGGATAGTTTTCTTGCAATAACCGTGCAACGCGAGTGCAAAAAGCAGGTAATTCGGTAGTTTCGGTACATAATTGAGTATGTAGCGAGTGAGAGAGGGAGGAGGGAGCTGAGATTTGTGTCAGTAGGTTCGCCGCGGTGGTCTGGAGCAGTCATACGCTCGCTAGTCTCCTGCCACCACTTGTCTCTCTCTCTCAGCCACATTACGTGCTGAAATTGCCACTCGACCTATGTCGAGCGCCGCCACATAGTCCAGCTTTATTTAACTCGACTTATGTTGCTCGCCGCTAATTAAGGGTTAAGCAAAACTGGGGGATGCGTGGAAGCCTATAGACTGTAGACGGTAAACTTTGTGTGGGTAGCGAATGCGGTTTTAAAGTAATTTAAGAATAGACAGTTTTCAATGCTGCGGCAAAACTATTCCACCCATTTATATTCTTTTGGTATCAAAACGTTCGGAATCGCGAGCCTCACCCAACTACGCAAACATGGCTTTGATCATCGGCGCAGTTTTCAAGATGTGGAATTTTAAATGGAATTCGAGGTTATTTCAAGATTGCCGGAAAAAAATCCACGTGCAAAAGCAAAACCTTGTCTATAACATTTGCGGAGCATTAGTAGTGGAGTCCGTATGCCAAAGCCCAGTCGTTTCCTATGAGTGGGAGAGACGGTATTTAGGCGTCAATTTTTTCGGGAAATCTGCTGCCACGGACCTGTTTGACCGCCATGCCGGATGTTTAGCATATCAAAAGTTGCCCAATACAAAAACGCACCTCTTGTGAAAGCTTGATCCCGATCCAAAAAGCGGTTCTGGAGTTATTGCGTCGAAACCGGCGCGTTAGAAGAATTTGGATGAAAAACCGGGTTTAATGATTACAATAGGGGTTCCCCGTAGGGGTCGAACCCCTAATTAAAGTTGCAAGCAACGTTGTCCGGGCTTCGAGCGGTTTTGCACGCAGGGTATTGTGTTGGATACAAGAGCTGTGTCACAGATATCAAAAGATCATTTAACCTATCGGGCATGGAGAAACTACAGCCATTTTGGCTGTGGACATTTAGGAGTGTAGCTCTTTTGGTTGTGGCCATTGATGAGTGTGGCTGTTTTCTGGTTGTGGCCATGAATGTTGTGATTATTTTATAATTCAGACTTTTGTTTTAGCCTTTGTGGCATTGTCCTTATATAATTAGGTTATTACTTCAGCATTACCAAATACAATAATGCACTGTACTTTAGTATATGTTTTGAGCACTTTTTACCTAAAGTAACCTAGATATTGTTTGATTATCCAGGAGAAGTCTTAGAAATAAGCTGACATGGAGGTGATTCACTCATGTAGATATATTATTGAGCTAAGAATAGCTATAGTATGGCCTAGATGTAAAAATATGATCATGTATATCAAAAAAGTAGTATAATTTGATAATTCCTACATATTGACAAGCACTTAAATTTAAGTAAAGTACATAACGTAAATTATGTATAATTACAGTATATGGAGGTGAGAGTGCGGGTTGGGCTGGGTGTGAAAGGGATCTTCCGTGTTTGGGCTAATCGGCTCTCTGCAGACCCCCGTTTTCCTATGTTCTCATTTGTGAGAGAGAGAGAGAGAGACTAGGATGTTGTAATCGTAAGGAAGACAGTAATAAATGAGAGAGGGAGCTGCCTAATTTGTACAGGGATGCAAACAAACAAGAGCAAAAGAGAGTGATTGGCTGTGCAAGGGATTTGCCTCTATTCATTTGGTAACAGATTTATAGATATGTGGAATAGGCTATCGAGTGTCTTGTGTGGGCCAATTGGCTCTCTGCTGACTCCTATTTTCTTATGTTCCTATTTTTTACAATTATATCTTGGTTGCAGGTATAATTTTTTTTTTTTTTTTTTTTTTTTCTATATTCCAACTTACTTCCTCTCGGGCATAGGCTGAGAGCCTTAACATTCACCGCTTTACAATGAACAGTGAAGCCTGTGAGGCCTTGTTCCAGTCTAGGGAGTGAGACATGTGAAGCACGTAGAGTACAACGAGCACCTGCCATCTTGTCTTCACATGAGGCACGGTGCTCACTCATGGCCCGAAACGACCCCATCTCTGAAGCCACCTCGTTCCCGTGCTTCACTCTCTCATCCCCTACACTCGGACTCTCACACTTACACACACACAACGCCACCTGTTGAGCAGATAACTGACCAGGCATTGCACTCCTGTAGCATATTTTGAATATGGGAATATTCATACAGTGCTATTTAATCAGAGAACAATGAGGGTATTTTATTGACGTTTCGGTGGGCTTGTGGTAATGCACTGATACCAGGTACAGCACAAATTCCATCCCAATAATATCTTCCCATTGATACATCGGGATATGATAACATTGGTGTATAGTAAGTAGTGTAAGTAACATATAAAGCTAATGAGATGAGTTAGGTGTGAAAGGGATCTGCATTGTGTGGGCCACTTGGCTCTGCTGACTCCCATTTTCATCTTGGTTGCATGTGTGAGGGATTTGTCTAATTTGTACAGGTGTGCAAACAAACAAGAGCGAGAAAGAGATTGGCTGTGTAAGGGATCTGCCTCTATTCATTTGGTAATAGTTGTAGATATGTGGAATAGGCTACCGAGTGCTATAGTGGGATGAATAACAATAGAGCTTCATCATTAAATATGATAGGACGAGATGGGTTGGGTGTGAAAGGGATCTGCCGTGTGTGGCCCAATCGGCTCTCTGCAGACTCTTGTTTTATTATGTACTCATTTGTGTGTGAGAGAGAGAGAGAGAGAGCATGGCGATAGAGAGAATAGGATGTTGTAAATATAAGGAAAAGAGAGAGAGAGAGAGAGAGCGGGTTGGGTTGCGTGTGAAAGGGATCTGTCGTGTGTGGGCCAATCGGCTCTCTGCAGACTCCCGTTTACTTATGTTCTCATTTGTGTGTGTGAGAGAGAGAGAGAGAGGAAGAGCTTATAAGATGGGTTGGGTGTGAAAGGGATCTGTTTTGTATGGTCCAATTGGCTCTCTGCTGACTCCCATTTTCTTACTCTCCTATTTCTTACAATTATATCTTGGTTGCAGGTATATGATAACATTGGTGTATAGTAAGTAGTGTAAGTAACATATGTGTATGAGAGGGGTTGGGTGTGAAAGGGATCTGCCTTGTGTGGGCCACTTGTCTCACTGCAGGCTCCCATTTTCATCTTGGTTGCATGTGTAAGGGATCTGCCTCATTTGTACTGGTGTGCAAACAAACATGAGCGAAAGAGAGAGAGAGAGATTGGCTGTGTAAGGGATTTGCCTTTATTCGTTTGGTAACAGAGTTGTAGATATGTGGAATAGGCTATACTGAGTGCTATAGTGGGATCAAGAACAATATAGAGCTTCAAAAAAAAAAAATAGATAGTACGAGATGGGTTGGGTGTGGAAGGAATCTGCCATTTGTGGGCCAATCGGCTCTCTGCAGACTCCCGTTGTCATGTTCAAATGTTCTCATTTGTGAGAGAGAGAGAGAGAGAGACTTCATAAGGCCGAAATTACCACGCCACTGTCCTGTTTACATAACATACACACTCCCCCTCCATCAATCACTTCGTATCTACGATATTATTTCCGTCTTTTTTACTGTGTAACGATTAAGTTCACTCTTGACATAAGTCTCCTGCTACTTCTACATGCATACATAATAGCATGAAAGTGATCAATACGCGCCTATGAAGCTACGTATCTCGTATATCGGGGTTCCTTCCCTCCCACTATCTTGGGAGGGGGTGGAGGTGGGTGAAATTGACGTCTATGGGGAGTAATCGGCCATCTCTTCTTATTAAACACCATTTCAGTTCCCTCCACTCAATATTTTGCCCATTAGGGCGAGTTATAAAGAGCGCAAATATGCGTATTATGCCCAGAGAGAGAGAGTGAGAGCATGGAGATAGAGAGGGGAGGGGAGGGGAATGGAGAGAAAGAGGAGGGAAGGTTATACAGTATAATTTATAGTGACATGATGTAGGCAACGAAAAGGAATGCTCTCTCTCTCTTTAGCATATATTAATACCTACCATTTGTGCAAAATATTTATTTCAGCTTTCCGAAGGCAAATAAGTACTTCCGATGAATATCTAGCCTTGTATTTATATCATGAATCCTGTTAGATGTTATTACTTAATAGAGACATGTCTAAGGGTTAAATTTATACACAGGATAATATTATGTAAATACGAATTTAAGACCATAATTTTTTGGCGAGGCGAGGGAGGGAGTTGGGTAAGTGCCACATATCACAGTCTGGGGAGGAGGAGGTGTGGTATAATATCAGTGGAAGTATAATTATATATCTAAACTATAATCCAAATAAATCAATCAAAGTTAAATTGCTCAAAGTCTAAATTGAAATTAATCTGAATTTAAGCTAAATTACATCCAAAGGTCACTCACATATATTTATAGTTAATCAAGGTTCTAAGGGTTAATTATACTCCAGGATTTAACTCACTAATATCTCCACGTGGCTATGAGGCAAAGGAAAATGACTACCCAATATGGCGGACGACGGGGAAACAGAGACCGGCCCAAAAGCACAGGTCAAGGGAAAAAAAAATTATTATATGGTATGATAATGGACATGAGTATAAATGCTTAGCTGTCGGTTATGGCGTCGATGAGAGCGTCATTGTAGTGTAGATGTGTATGTTGCTGGTAGTGTACTGTGAATAGAGGCACGATAGCACGGTGAAATGAGACGGAAATTATATGTTTACAGGGTGAAGTTTGTGAAGGCTCTGAGGTTCCTCGGACCTCAGTCTTGCTGCCGTAGCAAACGCCAGGCGCCCAAACTGTCGTACCGCATCTATGTTGCTCAATACGATAAACTAAATTAATATATACGATAAATTCATATATACTACATAAGACCGTGTCAATATTGCTTAATACCATATTAGGCCTTTTATAATCTTAACTTACTTACAATCTTATTATTCACGATCTAATCTTCTTACGCCGTACCGTGGGAACGACCGTTAGACTATCGTATATACCTAGTGACGTCACAGAGACGTACATAAGCACATAAATTGTCTTTTTCTATTGTATTACATGATACACTCCCCCCACAAGAAAACCTTAACCCCACCTTAAATCAAAGTTCCCCAGAGGCTATCCTCTGACGCCACATATCAACGGCGCCAGCAGCAGCGCGTCTGGGACGCATCCTGGTCCGAGGTTGATCACCATCCGTAAGGGGTGAATCGTCACGTTGAGAATTCTCGGACCCAGCAATAACAGGTGGAGCCTCAGATTGTAAAGCGGAATCGAAATCCAAAGCGTACAAACGTGCGATAGGACGAACAGTAGTTCCAGTGGCTGTCTTCAATAACGCCACCCGCTCTACAGAGTCTTCCCCCTTGTACACTTCCAACACGCGGCCTAATTTCCAGTACAAACGAGGACTATCTTTTTTTATTAAAACCACTTCACCAACAGTAGGTGCTGATGATCTACCAGAGGGTTTGATACTCCTTTCCCTCAATGCTAGCAAATATTCATTAATCCACCTTTTCCTAAAGTCCTCTATTACCTTCGATATATACTGGTATCGCTTAGACACCGCTGCTTCAGAGTACAACAAAGGATCCTCTAGTTCTACAATTGACTGGAAATCGGTCGGGAATGCAGTTAATGGTTTACCGTAGAGTAAGTGAGCTGGCGTTAATGGTAGTGGTTCTTGCAGGTCGGTGTACACATACGTGAGCGGACGATCATTCACGACTGCTTCTATTTTGGTGAGAACTGTCATTAACTCACTCTTCTTCAATAAAGCACGTCCTACTACCGCTCTCAGTCCTGATTTAACTATGCCGACACACCGTTTCCACATTCCACCAAACCAAGGCACCTTAACTGGGATGAACCTCCATTCGCACTTCTTTTCTCCCATAAAAGTGATGATTGTAGGATCACTGCTCATATCCTTGAGGTATCTAGATGCCTGGATAAAAGTAAGAGCATTGTCGCTAAGTACTAGTTGAGGGAATGAACGATGTGCACAAAACCGTCTAAATGCCAGCATAAATTCCTCGCTAGACATATTGTCACATAATTCTAAGTGTACCGCGCGGGACGTTGCACAGGTAAACAATAATATATAGACCTTATCTTGCTCTCTCGTCTTCAATGCACCTGTGTAATCTAACCCTACAGCTTGGAAAGGCTCGATATGTTTTACACGGCATTCAGGTAAAGGCAGAGCTGGTCCAGTCGCATAAGGTTTACCCTTTAGTCTCTGGCATATCACACACTTCTTTACTACGCGTCGAGCTACTTGTGGAACTCTGGGTATCCACCATGTAAGACACAAATTCGAGAAGATGTGATAGACCCCGTAGTGTTTTACTTCCTTATGTGCACGTATGACCAATAGATCCGTAACGTGATGTCTTGCTGCCATAAGTATAGGACGGTTTGTGCCGTCCGTTACACCCGACCACTTCAGGCGACCCTCACATCTGATGAGGTCATTATCTAGATGCAACCTCAATTGACGCACTAAGATAGGCATTATTTACTTATTAGAGCTTTGCAAAGATTCTAATTCATTTGAAAAGGTTTCTGCTTGAACCCATTTAATCAAAGTTACTTCAGTTGCTTTATATTCACGAGCATTAATGATGTGACCCTTAGTGCAGAGTTGGCCCGTTACTTTAACCTTGATATTGGATATAAATCTCAACACCCAAGCTACAACTCTGACTAATTTATTATAGTCACCGAATCTTGCCCACTCTATTACTGGACCCGGTGGCTCATTTGGTTGGGCTGTAACTGCCACTGTTTCCAGTGGTAGAAGTCCCTCACCAACAGCTTGCCATATCGTCCATTCATTTTCATGGAGCAGCCAATTTGGACCATGCCACCACAACTCGGACTTTATTAACTGGCTAGCCGTTATACCCTAGTTATGAGATCACTAGGGTTGTCTTTTGTATTGACATAGTGATATGCAACGTCTGGCAATAGGGCTCTAATCTCATCTACCCTATTTCGCACATAAACTGGCAGAGACTTATTGCTATGTACCCAGTTGAGTGCTACTTGACTATCGCACCATACGTGAACGACTTCAATATTCAACTCAGTCTCGTATGCTGCGCGTACATGTTGCACCAGACGTGCTAATACCAGCATGGCAGTCAATTCCATTTTAGGGATAGTTATCTTCTTGACCGGTGCTACCTTGGCCCGGGCTGTAACTAAATGCGCCCCAAATGAAGTAACGACATAAATGGCTACCCCGTATGCCGTGGTGCTAGCATCGCAAAACGTATGCAATGTAACGTCACCGAATTCCGCCACCTTACGAGGTAGCTGTTTAGTACATAGGATGTCATACTCTTTCAACAATAATGTCCCTTGATCATTTAAGTCCTCGGGCAAACTGTCATCCCATCCTACTTTGCGTCTCCAAAATTCCTGCATCAGAATCCTAGCTCTTATGGTAACGGGTAATGCTAGACCCAAAGGATAAAAAAGTTGCGAAACTTTGCTCAACAGACTTCTCTTCGAGTGCGTTCCTGTCTGCTGAACAAAAGACTTTGTTTGAAAGGTTAGAATGTCTAGTTTTGGTTGCCAGATCATCCCCAAATTTCTGGTCTTTTCCTGGTTATGAGATGCCGTACCATCCATCTGAATTAAACTCTGAAGATCTTCACTGTTAGTAACCCACTCGCAGAGAAATAAATGAGCTTCTGTAAACAATCTACATGCTTGCCAGTAGGTATGTAACAATTCATCCCGACTATCGCTAGAACCCTACAAATTGTCTATATACAAACTGCGAGATAGTTTATTAGTGTCCTCAGGAGTATCTGACAGATGTTTCTTAATTGTGGCATCTAACAAAAATTGCGAGCATGTAGCACCAAAGAGTACGACCCGAAAACAGTAGATCACGACCGGACTTTCAGAGTCGCTAATGTCTTCGAACCAAAGAAAGCGAGTGACATCTCTATCTTCCTTCTGCAATTTGACCATCAAGAAGGCTTTCTCAATGTCACTAGTAAATGCATATTGCCCTAGTCTAAATTGCAATAGGTGTTGAGACAAATCCGACACCATGGACGGACCAGTCAGCAAGCAATCATTTAGACTGGGTTGTTGACCTTGGTGGGCTGAGCAGTCATACACCACCTGTATTGGTGTGGTGGCGCTGTCTTTTTTCACCCCATGATGGGTTAGATAGTGAACCCTACCTTTCCTGATAGGTTCTTTCACATCGACTCTTTCAATGAAGCCTCGGTCCAAGTAGTTCCGAAATACATCATTATACGCCTGGCGCGTGCTCGGTTCATATGTTAGTTTACGCTGTAATGCGCGCAAGCGACCCAATGCCAATCCATAATTTGTTGGCAGGCTCATCTCACTATCTTTCAAGGGTAGACTAACCTTGTATTGTTTGTCTGAGGCACAATAGCTCACAGACTCCTCAAACTTCTTTAACGCAATTTCTGAGTCATAATCAGTCTCCACAGGATTAATGCCTATGTGATCTAATTTCCACAGTCTTTCCAGGTCGAACTCTGCAGTAATTTTAGGGTCACTAGGTTGGGAATCTTCCCTTCCCAACTCCTCTGCCGCGGTTACATTCACCCTTAGTATCGAGACCGTGTCGACCAGGATGTTTGACTGTGTGGTATGTACCTTTCCGCTCATGCTATAGCCAAATTTAGTGGGGATTAGAATTACACCACACATTCTTTTAAATCCAGGGTATACTACATCATAATAATGATCCACACCAAGTAGAACATGCACCTCACTCTGATCTCTCATGGGATCTGACAAGTTAACCCCCTTGCTACGTAATGCATGTTCCACCTTCTTTACTCCTACAGATACATATTCTGGTAGGGTGTCTACTACGATACAAGTCATAAAGTACCTTTGTTTACGGTAGAAATAGGAAATCTCCGCTATTTCGTAGTCTTGTTTGTCAGTAACCCCTGTAAAGCCCTGCAGCCCCTACGATTCGGTGCTTAAGTCCCATTAATATGGACCTTTTTATAAAGGATCGTTGAGACACCTGATCAAGAAGCACCCAACAAACCTTGTTACTGTCATTACCTTCCATGGGAATCTTTATTGTGGGCAATATAGTGTGTCTTTCGTACTACCTAATGTCAAAGTTGTAGTACCCTCTGGTTTGACGTCTTTGCCTTTGTCAACTGTAGGACACAACTTGTCGAAGTGATGTCCTTTACAGTGACGACAGGGCCTTAACACCTTACGAGCGGCCTATGCGGTTTATTTATGTGTACCGCACAGCGGGGTGTTTTTAGCCAAAATAGGGCTGTTTACGTGATCATTTTCATGCCTAAATAAGACCCAGAACGTAAAACAAGTACCTATCCCTGAAAGGGCATAAACAGAGCTTTCGAATGACACCATAACGATCCTTGTATGATGGATAGTTTTCTTGCAATAACCGTGCAACGCGAGTGCAAAAAGCAGGTAATTCGGTACTTTCAGTACATAATTGAGTATGTAGCGAGTGAGAGAGGGAGGAGGGAGCTGAGATTTGTGTCAGTAGGTTCGCCGCGGTGGTCTGGAGCAGTCATACGCTCGCTAGTCTCCTGCCACCACTTGTCTCTCTCTCTCAGCCACATTACGTGCTGAAATTGCCACTCGAGTTATGTCGAGCGCCGCCACATAGTCCAGCTTTATTTAACTCGACTTATGTTGCTCGCCGCTAATTAAGGGTTAAGTACGTAGCAGTACATTGCCCTTGCTTGCCATGTTCTTTACTCAGACAACCTGCACATAGCTTCAACTTTTTTGCCTGTGCTAGTTTTAACTCATTTGTTGGGTATTTTACACAGAAACTCCATTTATGCTTGTTATTGTTACATAGTTTACATAAACTTTGTGCGGGTTTCTTGTATGTACCCTCTTTCTTTCCCTTGGTCCCCACCGTCATACTTACAGTCCCCCTCATTTCAACATTCCCACTCCCTCCTGACACATTCATTCTCCCATTGTTCAACTGTAAATTACTGATTTCTTTACTGAACTGAGTTTTAAACTCACACGGATTAAATTATCTGACCTTATCGAGTATTGCCATAGGGAGCTTCTGTCGTAGTATAATAACTATAATTTCCTGTGAGATCAACCCTAGGGTGTCTAGTGATAGAGTATGGCACTCCATGTCTGCTCTAAATTTTGCTAATTCATCAACCTTGTACTTTGATTCTGTCAGATTTAACAAGGCGACGACATGGGCCATCTTCAATTGCTCCCGATCCCCGTATGTAGACTGTAATAATTGTACTGCCTCAAGATAACTATCACCTACTGTCCTTTCAGGTAGTGAAATGTACAGACATTATCCAAAGTGGATTCATGCACTGTAGACCGAAATACGTCCCAAAAAGCTAACCACTCAGTCAAATTACCCCCAAATGTAGGAAGATTGAGCTTTGGGAAGTGCACAGTGTGTTTAGGGTCAACCCTTCTTTGGGCATCGTTCTCGCCTCCCTTCTTGTTCGCGACAGCGCGCTGTAATAAGTGCTTTGCTTTAAAGACAGTTTCATCATATAGGGCGCGATTATCACACTGCAATTATCTCCTCATCCTCCGTCATGCTTGCCACAATCACCTCACTTAGAGCAACAATACGACTATTGGTAACCTGGACATTATCTAGCCTAGCCTCCAACTCCTCGAGGTGAGCAGTAGTGATGAAAGTGTTGCCATCAATTATTAATCTATTTAATACTCCCCGAAGTCCCGCCCTCTGATTTTTCGGGGCTTTGCTTTGCACCCCACCCGACGGTATCTCCTCTGGTTTACTAATTTTTTATGCAAACCTGTAGGCTATCTATATCTTACAATGTTATATCACCGCGGAAAATTAGTAGCCTAGTTAAGAGATGCCGAACGGCAGACTTCTTTGTTATGGAGAGAAAATAGCACACTAAATGGCAACACCTACACTAAAAGGTCATAACGAATAAGAACATTTTAGGTCAGGTCAGGTGTCATAGGAAGTCTGAAAATTAAAAAGAAAAATTATTGGGGGAAGATGATGGGTGGGATGCAGGATTTTGGCAGGCGCAACGACACTACCCCTTCGTCCCTCTCCAACCAACGCTTTGTCAGGACTACGATTTTATTGTAGAGCTGTTGGTTGGTGTCCAAATCCAGGTGGACGCCGTCCAGATCAAGATCCCGTACGTTGAGGGTGATTGAAACGAAGCGGTGCCGTGTCACCGCCAGCCAACACCTCAGGGTGCGGTTAACGGAGTTCCAGATAGCTTGGTATTCCTCCGAGCTGAAACCTCGGACTCTGGTCCGGTTCTGGATAGCCACGATCTTGCAGTTCCCCCCGGTATCTTTCTCCAGATCCAACGCCACCTGTTTGATCTCGTTGGCCAATTCTCTGGGTACTGTACCGGGGTGTATATCATTGCCGCTGATAAACAAAAAGATCATAAGGGGCCTAAACTGTACTACCCGCCCCCACTGTGGGGAGGCTCTCAGGGTACCCCAGGCACCCCAAAAAAGGAGAGCTCGAAGTATCTGTCCCCCTCCGAAACCCTATACCCCAAAGGTCCTTGATCAGCCACCCTTAGACTATTGGCGTATGAATGTCCGACGACTGCTATCCTATCTGGTATCGGCGCTGGAGGTTCCGGGTTGTACCCGAGCCCCACTCCTCCTGGGTTCTTGCTCCTGCATCCCTGGGCTAATCCCTTGCTCATGCCTTCAACAAATCCCTTATTGGTAGCTAAATCCCGGGTCTGGGCACCAATGTGGTATAATATCAGTGGAAGTTAATTATATATCTAAGCTATACCAAATAAATAAATCTAAGTTAAATTGCTCTAAGTCTAAATTGAAATTAATCTGAATTTAAGCTAAATTACATCCAAAGGTCACTCACATATATTTATAGTTAATCAAGGTTCTAAGGGTTAATTATACTCCAGGATTTAACTCACCAATATCTCCACGTGGCTATGAGGCAAAGGAAAATGACTACCCAATATGGCGGACGACGGGGAAACAGAGACCGGCCCAAAAGCACAGGTCAAGGGGAAAACAAATAATTATATTTTATGATAATGGACATGAGTATAAATGCTTAGCTGTCGGTTATGGCGTCGATGAGAGCGTCATTGTAGTGTAGATGTGTATGTTGCTGGTAGTGTACTGTGAATAGAGGCATGATAGCACGGTGAAATGAGACGGAAATTATATGTTTACAGGGTGAAGTTTGTGAAGGCTCTGAGGTTCCTCAGACCTCAGTCTTGCTGCCTTGGCAAACGCCAGGCGCCCGAACTATCGTACCGCATCTATGTTGCTCAATACGATAAACTAAATTAATCTCTATCTATCTACCTATTGCCGGACGCCTTACTCCCCTTACGAGGGTGGCCATACACAGAATGCCCCCAAGCGGACCTATTTCCTGTGAGAGGGACAACCCGAGCCAGTGTACTGAAGGACTTACAGGATTGACCACTCAATTTAGGATCCGTCCGACTCCGAGGCCCTCTGTGTATCTTGTTAGCACTATTTTTCTAAAGTGGTTTTCAGCTAATCCATCCACTAACCTGCCTTACCCTTAGGTAAGCAGTACAGATTTGTATCAGGTTTACTCCCCTAGACAGGTTTCCAACTAAGGCTGACGAGTCCCATCCACCCGGATTTGTATAAGGTTGTCTCCCCTAGATGAGTTGCCGACCAAGGCTAACGAGTCCCATCCACCCGTAAAACTAAATTAATATATACGATAAATTCATATATACTACATAAGACCGTGTCAATATTGCTTAATAGCATAGTAGGCCTTTTATAATCTTAATTTACTTACAATCTTATTATTCACGATCTAATCTTCCTACGCCGTACCGTGGGAACGACCGTTAGACTATCGTATAGGAAGGAAGCAAGGAAAAGCAAGGAAAAGGCAGGAAGGAAAACGTGGGATTAGTCGACACCTGGGACAATTTCTACTACGATGACTATTTGTTTTCGGACGATGGAGTTCATCTGAACCAGGTGGGAGCAGCACGTTTTGGGCGTCTTCTCAACGATGCGGTGAAGGATTTTCGGAGAAGAAATCGACTCAGCACAGGACAACCAGGAAGGAGGACCGAAGACAGCGAGGGCGCCAACCTGCTAAGGAATTAAATGCTAATCTGTCAAGAACCGCGAATTTGGATAAAGCTCCACCAACACGACCCAAATTCAAAAACCGCCAGGGATAACGACTGAGGACCGATGTCAGCCATGAATGTAAATGTAGATCCGACCAGAACCAAATTTTTTATTAAAGAACGTTCTGTGAGTTCTAAAACCGCAACTTTACAGGTTTTCTATGCAAACGCTCGTAGCATACGCAATAATTTTTCAAATTTAGAGGAACTAGTGTTTACTGAAAATTATGATGTGATTGGTATAACAGAATCTTGGCTCAATACAGTAGATAGAGACTTTTTAGCAGAGTATTCACTTCCCGGTTATGTAATGTTTGAGAAAAGCCGAATAAATAAAAATGGAGGTGGCGTTTTATTTTATATCAAAGAAAGTCTTAACCCGACCCTCTTGTCAAAACCTCAAATTGTGAACGTCGACACATCTTTTGTGCTAATAAAGAATAATAAAGGTACAAAAATAATACTTGCATTAATATACAGACCTCCAGCTCAATCAGTGCAAACTGACCGAGAAATTTATGAACAAATCGCAGATGTAAGTAACTCACAAGATACCGTATTTATTGGCGACTTTAATTTACCTGTGACCAAGTGGGGCGATACTCTTACTTCACACTCCTGACATGACTTGTATACGAACTTGCAAGAGAGTTCGCTTTATCAATTTGTTCGAACACCGACCCGTGGTAATAACGTTCTTGACATTGTACTTGCAACAAAAGAAGAATTAATAGAGAATTTGAATGTTGGTGATGAATTCAGTAACAGCGACCATCGTACGATAACTTTCACTTTAAACTTTACTAATAACGAACCAAATAGTAGCATCGAAAAAGTCCCTAATTTCAAGAAAGCAAACTTTCATAAACTTAGAGCTATGTTTAAAGAAACTGACTGGAGCTTTTTAATTAACAATAACGACATAAATACATCTTGGAAGTTATTCGAAACCACTTACCTAAAAGCAGTGCAAGACTGCATACCATCGAAAATACGGCGTCCAGGCCATAATAATAAGCCCAAATGGTGGAATAAAGATATTTCAAACTGCATGCTTGCTAAAAAATTTGCTAATGATAGATTAAAATCCTCACAAAAGGACGAAGAACGGGTGAAATTTGTAGAGCTACGACGCAAAGCCAAAAAGTTAATTAAGCAAAGTTAAAAGACTCTAGAGTTACATATTGCGAATCAAAGTAAAACAAACCCGAAAGAATTCTATAGTTATATCAGAAAGAAAAAAGTAGTTACTTCAACTGTTGGACCGTTAGTCGATGAAAATGGAGAATACACCAAAGACGAAGTACAAATGAGTAATGCCCTCAATACCTTCTTTGCATCAGTTTTTACAACAGAAGACCTCAGTGATATCCCTACACCATCGCCGATTCAGATTGATAATTCAGATGTTCTAAGCAATATCACCATTACAGAGAGAGAAGTATTGAATTGTTTAGATAAACTCAAGGTAAATAAAACGCCTGGACCTGATACAATCTCGCCTAGAGTTCTAAAGGAAGCTAAGGATGAGCTCTCCAAACCACTGACATTACTATTCAATAAATCCTTGCAGTCTGGAACTATGCCTGATCAGTGGAAGATAGCCAACGTAACACCGATATTAAAAAAAGGCAGCAAATCCCTACCCAGTAACTATCGTCCAATTAGCTTAACCTCAGTTGTATGTAAAATGCTAGAAATGGTCATAAGAGACAGACTCGTAAATCACTTAGAGGGAAATAACATACTTAAAGATACTCAACACGGCTTTCGTAAAAAACGTTCCTGTTTAACAAACCTCTTAGACTTCTTCCACGATATCCTCAACCTCTACGATGAGAGTAAAGCTGTAGATATTATATACCTTGATTTCAAAAGGCCTTTGACAAAGTTCCCCACAAACGTTTACTGCTAAAACTAAAAGCGCATGGAATACAAGACGGTGTGTTGAAATGGATAGAAAATTGGCTCAGCGACAGAAAGCAAAGAGTAGTCATAAACGGTAAGGCATCTAAATGGACCAATGTAAGTAGCGGGGTACCCCAGGGATCGGTACTAGGACCAATTATCTTTCTAATTTACATCAACGACATAGATGAGGGTCTCACCTGTACAATCTCAAAATTTGCTGACGATACAAAAATTGCAAATAGCGTCCTCTCAAAAGATCAAGTTGACGATATGCAACACAATCTAGATAAATTGTCACATTGGGCCCAAATTTGGCAAATGAGTTTCAATGCGGATAAATGTAAAGTACTACATATCGGATACCTAAATGAGAAAGCAAACTATTCGATGAATGGCACTCAGCTTAAGAATGTAAACAGAGAAACCGATCTGGGAGTAACAATATCGAGTAACCTAAAACCGAGTCAACAATGTTCAGAAGTTGTTAAGAAGGCAAACAAAATAATTGGCTTTATAGGCAGGTCATTTGAGCATAAATCCAAAGACGTTATCCTAACCCTTTACAATTCCTTAGTCCGCCCTCTTCTGGAATACTGCGTTCAATGCTGGTGCCCTTATTACCAAAAGGACATAAACAAGCTAGAACGAGTTCAATGTATAGTTACCAAAATGATACCTAGCCTAAAGAACAAACCATACGAAGAGCGTCTTAGAGAATTAAATCTATTTTCTTTAACCCAGCGCAGATTAAGAGGTGACTTAATTCAAGTGTTCAAAATCATCAAAGGCATCGACAATATGAACTGTAGTAAGTACTTCACTATCGACCAATCTAATTACACGCGGGGAAACGGTTGCAAAATTATTGGTAAATCTTTTAACTCACACGAATCTAAGAATTTCTTCTTCAATCAAGTTGTCAACTTGTGGAATGGGCTTCCCCGAGACGTTATAGACTGCAGCACCGTTGATTCATTTAAACTCCGCCTAGACAAATATCTCGCATCAAACCCGCGACTGACTGCGTTTGTAAATGAATAACTTTATTTTATCCTCCCCTCAGTTACTAACCCATATTCCCCTACTAACTTCCTAGTCCTGCCACGGACATTAGTTCCAGGGCAGTAGTTCCCTTTCCAATGTTCCCTTACCCACTCTAAACTACTGTTTGGACACTTGATCCTCAGTGTTTTGGAGGACAAGCAGCCTAGAAGGGTCACTAGTCTGTTGTTGCTTGATTTCCTTTGTACTCCTTTGTACTCCTTTGTATATACCTAGTGACGTCACAGAGACGTACTATTGTGGACATAAGTCCTGCTACACCTGCCTGGCAGAGAATGGCGAATTGTGTTGGTAACATTGCCGCTGCCCCCCACCCCCAACTCCATCTCCTCTACTCCACCCTCGATCAGCCAAGTGCCTCATTCCCCCTCTAAAACTGTCTTTCTTGGTGCATGTCTATAAGCCCCTTCCCCATGTTTAGTTTCCAGCAATAACCTCTCTCTCCCTTCTGTCTCTATGTTTCCCTTTCATCGAATCATTGCATTTGTATGCATGTCTTCCAAAGTTTTTTCCTATCATGAAACATTATATCGTTAAATTATCATTACCTTTCATAGTTCATGCTCATATTAGCCATTATATTATACAAAACTAGCACAATATATAGATTTGTCATCCATTCGAAGGTGGAAGTTTATTAAATATATGTGTATTTAAGTCGGATACAATTGTTATTTGAATTTATTTTTGCATTCTCATATCTCAATTCAGTTATAATTATATAAGCCCATATAACCCACTATCTTAACCCGCTGAGCCCTAGCTACTTATTAATAAATGTACCACCAGGGCCCAGCAGGTTTTGATTTTTTTTCTTCCAGAAACAATAGCGAATGGGTTAGGAATGAAGGAACAAAAAAAAAAAAAAAAAAAAATGTCAAAAAGTGCAAAAAATGGTCCTACAGAGCCCCCGAAAACGGATTTTACAAGTGTAAAAAATTGAAGGCAATTTCCCCCCAAAAACATGTTTTTGCGCGCTCACGCGCATGCGGTTGGACTTTGAGAGTTTTCAACCATCAGCATGGGTGCGTGGGATACTTACACAGTTCCCATACAAATCTGAGCCCTCGGGGTGCCATAGAACCGGAGTAATTAGGACCGGACCGGCCAGGACGCAAACGTTGCGTCGCTGGGTTCTGGTGATCGAACATTGCCGACGCAACACGTGCGACGCTGGGTCTCGGCGGGTTAAGTAAGGATGGATTTCATAGTTGAAATATCTTTGAAAAGTTGACAGAATGAATATATACACCATATGAGGAGGAGCACTTTACTGAAAACGTTTCTCAGTGACATGAAGAAGCATGCGACATGTCAATAAAGTGATCCTCCTTATATGGTGTTTATCATTCATGTATATATATTATTAAAAGAGATCACTGACACACACGTATAATAGGCTCCTTGATTCACTTAAGGGGAGGTATTTAGTTTGTTCCCTAGACCTCCATCAACCTTAAAATTACACCCCCTCGAGTCCCTTTCAAGATAAATTTATACATTTTTCGGTAGAAAAATGTCCCGGCCGAAGGCCGATTCCTCTTAAATTACAGGCTCGATATCGCTCGCCAGGATAAAATAGACACCTGAATTGCACGAAAGGTCTTAATATAGGGTGAAAGTTCTTAAAATCGCTAAACTAATGGGGCAAACGTTTTATAATATCAAAAGCAATGGGGCTAAACATGAGGGAGAAAGGGGTCAAGAAAACAATCCCTCAAGTGGAGATCCCCCCTTAATTGAATATCAAAAGTTATAAAATTTGGTTACGTGTGCATTTGCCTGTCAACCCACCTCCCCCTTAACTACAGTACACGCATACTTATCTAATCATGTTTAGTAACTAGTGGACTTAAACAGACGGTCACAGACATTAAATGATTCACATTACACATTTGTGCATGTTATTAAATTACTTGAGAATATGTGGCGTCTTTCAACTACCTCAGCGAGTGCTGCTCCCTCCGAGATTAACCCCTTCCACACCGAGGTTGTGCCAAGTTATATATTAGTTATATATGGACAGATTTGTGAAGCTAAGAAAGTATCTGTGGTATTTATAAGAGTATATTGACTTAGTATGAAGCCCTTTTAATTGTAACACTTCCTGCATTAACTGAATGAAAACGTATACTTATTGTGCCATTCCATTCACCATAACCAGTGCATGTGTCGACGCTCATGATTCACGTCTTATTAATACCCTAGCTCACAGGCCCGAAATAGTCTCAGAGTTGATAAATTCTTCATTATTATATTTATTCTTCCTGATTTATTCATTTAATTCGATATGTTTATTAGGTTTAATTATTAATTAATATTCTACAATGCTATCCAAATCTTAAGAGTCATAGAATACCACATAAAACACTTTAATAACGTATATACAACAAAGTAAACCCAAGCCAGAGGTGAAGACTGACTGACTCGGCCCAAGCGACTTAACCAACATAAAACACTTTAATAACGTATATACAACAAAGTAAACCCAAGCCAGAGGTGAAGACTGACTGACTCGGCCCAAGCGACTTAACCAACATAAAACACTTTAATAACGTATATACAACAAAGTAAACCCAAGCCAGAGGTGAAGACTGACTGACTCGGCCCAAGCGACTTAACCAACATAAAACACTTTAATAACGTATATACAACAAAGTAAACCCAAGCCAGAGGTGAAGACTGACTGACTCGGCCCAAGCGACTTAACCAACATAAAACACTTTAATAACGTATATACAACAAAGTAAACCCAAGCCAGAGGTGAAGACTGACTGACTCGGCCCAAGCGACTTAACCAACATAAAACACTTTAATACGTATATACAACAAAGTAAACCCAAGCCAGAGGTGAAGACTGACTGACTCGGCCCAAGCGACTTAACCAACATAAAACACTTTAATAACGTATATACAACAAAGTAAACCCAAGCCAGAGGTGAAGACTGACTGACTCGGCTCAAGCGACTTAACCAACATAAAACACTTTAATAACGTATATACAACAAAGTAAACCCAAGCTAGAGGTGAAGACTGACTGACTCGGCCCAAGCGACTTAACCAACATAAAACACTTTAATAACGTATATACAACAAAGTAAACCCAAGCCAGAGGTGAAGACTGACTGACTCGGCCCAAGCGACTTAACCAACATAAAACACTTTAATAACGTATATACAACAAAGTAACCCAAGCCAGAGGTGAAGACTGACTGACTCGGCCCAAGCGACTTAACCAACATAAAACACTTTAATAACGTATATACAACAAAGTAAACCCAAGCCAGAGGTGAAGACTGACTGACTCGGCCCAAGCGATTTAACCAACATAAAACACTTTAATAACGTATATACAACAAAGTAAACCCAAGCCAGAGGTGAAGACTGACTGACTCGGCCCAAGCGACTTAACCAACATAAAACACTTTAATAACGTATATACAACAAAGTAAACCCAAGCCAGAGGTGAAGACTGACTGACTCGGCCCAAGCGACTTAACCAACATAAAACACTTTAATAACTATATACAACAAAGTAAACCCAAGCCAGAGGTGAAGACTGACTGACTCGGCCCAAGCGACTTAACCAACATAAAACACTTTAATAACGTATATACAACAAAGTAAACCCAAGCCAGAGGTGAAGACTGACTGACTCGGTCCAAGCGACTTAACCAACATAAAACACTTTAATAACGTATATACAACAAAGTAAACCCAAGCCAGAGGTGAAGACTGACTGACTCGGCCCAAGCGACTTAACCAACATAAAACACTTTAATAACGTATATACAACAAAGTAAACCCAAGCCAGAGGTGAAGACTGACTGACTCGGCCCAAGCGACTTAACCAACATAAAACACTTTAATAACGTATATACAACAAAGTAAACCCAAGCCAGAGGTGAAGACTGACTGACTCGGCCCAAGCGACTTAACCAACATAAAACACTTTAATAACGTATATACAACAAAGTAAACCCAAGCCAGAGGTGAAGACTGACTGACTCGGCCCAAGCGACTTAACCAACATAAAACACTTTAATAACGTATATACAAAGTAAACCCAAGCCAGAGGTGAAGACTGACTGACTCGGCCCAAGCGACTTAACCAACATAAAACACTTTAATAACGTATATACAACAAAGTAAACCCAAGCCAGAGGTGAAGACTGACTGACTCGGCCCAAGCGACTTAACCAACATAAAACACTTTAATAACGTATATACAACAAAGTAAACCCAAGCCAGAGGTGAAGACTGACTGACTCGGCTCAAGCGACTTAACCAACATAAAACACTTTAATAACGTATATACAACAAAGTAAACCCAAGCCAGAGGTGAAGACTGACTGACTCGGCCCAAGCGACTTAACCAACATAAAACACTTTAATAACGTATATACAACAAAGTAAACCCAGCCAGAGGTGAAGACTGACTGACTCGGCCCAAGCGACTTAACCAACATAAAACACTTTAATAACGTATATACAACAAAGTAAACCCAAGCCAGAGGTGAAGACTGACTGACTCGGCCCAAGCGACTTAACCAACATAAAACACTTTAATAACGTATATACAACAAAGTAACCCAAGCCAGAGGTGAAGACTGACTGACTCGGCCCAAGCGACTTAACCAACATAAAACACTTTAATAACGTATATACAACAAAGTAAACCCAAGCCAGAGGTGAAGACTGACTGACTCGGCCCAAGCGACTTAACCAACATAAAACACTTTAATAACGTATATACAACAAAGTAAACCCAAGCCAGAGGTGAAGACTGACTGACTCGGCCCAAGCGACTTAACCAACATAAAACTTTAATAACGTATATACAACAAAGTAAACCAAGCCAGAGGTGAAGACTGACTGACTCGGCCCAAGCGACTTAACCAACATAAAACACTTTAATAACGTATATAACAAAGTAAACCCAAGCCAGAGGTGAAGACTGACTGACTCGGCCAAGCGACTTAACCAATAAAACACTTTAATAACGTATATACAACAAAGTAAACCCAAGCCAGAGGTGAAGACTGACTGACTCGGCCCAAGCGACTTAACCAACATAAAACACTTTAATAACGTATATACAACAAAGTAACCCAAGCCAGAGGTGAAGACTGACTGACTCGGCCCAAGCGACTTAACCAACATAAAACACTTTAATAACGTATATACAACAAAGTAAACCCAAGCCAGAGGTGAAGACTGACTGACTCGGCCTAAGCGACTTAACCAATCACAGACGTTGCTTAACTTATTACATATTTCAAATAGACAGTGATGAGATTTCATCCCTTGGTTGTGTTGATGTTATTATATCTACGTTTTTATGTGTTCCATGTAATACTTTATATCACATGAGGTTCGGATATCGCGGTAGATTATCACATTTGCATTACTTAAACTATTGTTCCATATAAATTAATTAAACAGTTAAACTATATTTTTGTTATGTGAATGAGGAAGACAAAAGGCAGAACTGCCTGTGACGAATGCCTCCCCCAGAGTTGAGAGACAGGGCCAACATCAAGGAATGTTCGAGCCAAAATGCCTGGGCACAAAGAGTTTGAAGCAATTCAAGTCATAGGATGAGTGGAAGATGGATTCAGGGAGAGAGTTTCAGAGCTCAGCTGTTGAATAAAAGAAAGTTTGGGAATATTGTTGCAGTCTTGGGTTGGAGACTTGCACAGAGTAGGGGTGGGATTGTGTTGCAAGATGGGTGCAACGTATTGTACTTAAAGGAGGTGGTATATATTGAGAGAGCTCTGAGGAACACTGATTATTGTAATAGCGGTAGAATAGGGAGAGAGATGCAACATTGTGGCGAAGAGAGAGAGATTGCAGAGATTCGGTGAGTGGACGTGAGTTAATGAGACGAAAGGCTTTCTTTTCTACTTTGTCAAGAAGTGCTGTGTGAGAGAATCCTCCACAGACATGTGAAAAATACTCAATACTTAGACACACTGTGTCTCTGTACAGAGCAAGAAGCTATGCAGGGCTAAAGAACCCCCGGAGGTGGTTGAGCACACCCAGCTTCTGAGAGGCTGTCATAGCAAAGGTGGTAATATGGTCGTTCCAAGTGAGATCAGAAGAAAAGGAGACACCGAGAATACTGAGAGAAAATGAGGGGTTGATTTGTGTATTATTGAAGTATAAGGGAAAGTCCTAGTTTTAGTGATTTTAATGCTAATGATAACAGTGATATCCGAACTTTAACACCTTACGAGCGGCCTATGCGGTTTATTTATGTGTACCGCACAGCGGGGTGTTTTTAGCCAAAATAGGGCTGTTTACGTGATCATTTTCATGCCTAAATAAGACCCAGAACGTAAAACAAGTACCTATCCCTGAAAGGGCATAAACAGAGCTTTCGAATGACACCATAACGATCCTTGTATGATGGATAGTTTTCTTGCAATAACCGTGCAACGCGAGTGCAAAAAGCAGGTAATTCGGTACTTTCAGTACATAATTGAGTATGTAGCGAGTGAGAGAGGGAGGAGGGAGCTGAGATTTGTGTCAGTAGGTTCGCCGCGGTGGTCTGGAGCAGTCATACGCTCGCTAGTCTCCTGCCACCACTTGTCTCTCTCTCTCAGCCACATTACGTGCTGAAATTGCCACTCGAGTTATGTCGAGCGCCGCCACATAGTCCAGCTTTATTTAACTCGACTTATGTTGCTCGCCGCTAAATAAGGGTTAAGAGCTATAAAATATCAAATGAAACACATAAATAACGTGGATATACAGTAAACACAAGCAAGGAAAGAAATGCCGGCACTGCCATTTTTAAATGTGTAAATGTGTGGTCGAGGTAATAAGTGTTGAACAAGGAGCTAAAATGGTTTGAGTGAGAGAATTACCTTGTCCGAAAGGAAGAAGATATTCTTTGACATTCCTTGCAACATGTTTAACTATTTGAGGTTCATGACGCATTTTGACAGTTTATTGTGGCTCCCTTCAGACGATTTTATACAGCGTAAGAAGAACCTGTATGAAATAAAAGGGCAAAGAATACCCCAGTTAACCTTCTGACTTCCATATACTCTTCCTATGCAGAATAAATTTGCCTAATAATAGCCAGAAACATGCATCAACGATCCTGATGGGATTTAGTCGAGTAACGCACCAAACTTAAATCCCATTGAGTCTGTGTGGGGCAACATGATCAACAGCTGGGGAAGCTGGAGCGAACCCGGCAGCAGCTTCTGCAGCACACTACAGTAGTCTGGGAGGGGCTCCGAGGTAAACCATACCTCGTCTACGACCTGGTCTCTTCCATGCCCAGCCAACTACAGGACGATTTTGTTATATAGACTTTATGTTAAAAATTGCATGCAAGTAGATTATTCTGTTAATTATTCCTATATAAACTATAATTCTTTAACTATGATAACATTATATAAATCATATTTCTATATATATATATATTAACCACGAGTGAAGTAGCTTAAGTGATGCAGGACAAACTCTCAAATCTATGAATATAATAATTATAGACAAAGCAAAAAATTTAAATAAATTAACACACAGAATGCTTTCATCCTTTATATGCCCTCATTTACTACCATTTCATATACATATTTGTTTTCACCCACACCATCACCTACCTTAGATATTATGGTGACACGAGTTCACATTGTTTCTGTTGTAATTGTTGATACATTACTTCTAATTATGTGTTATTTTGAAGTGCACGTCTGAAATTTGTAAACAACAAATAACCTATAGCTCAAAATAGTAATCACTGTACTGTATCATATTATTATGATAATCATATGTGATAGAGTTAAAAAGTATATGAGTGAAAGCGGTGCTAGATGGGAGGAAGGGCGTCGATTGACGGGTAACAGAGGTGCATGGGGGCGATTAATTCATGTCTACCCCTTCGGGGATCACCGCATCCGGAATTAGATAGATAGATATGTGAAACAAACTGCCTGAGGAGTTTAGTATATGATGAAACCAAAACAAACACTTTGATTGAGAACTCTCTATAACTACATTTTACGGTGGATTCGTATTTATCAGGTCGTTGGTTAAGTACCGTAAATAAACCCTAAGCGAAGACGTATTATTTTTCCTTGTATAGAACAGGTTCGGACCTACATGGACACTCTTTGCATACAAACTATATACGCACATGTGAACATTGGGTATATATTTATCTAAATCCATTCATTTCACGTGGGAGAAATAAAAGGGTATTGTGACGCCTCCCGGCGCTAGCATAATGGTTGTGTGGGGCATTGCAGCTCGCTAGCGCTCGCCAGGATGGGGGGATGGGCTACAGTTGTCCTAGAATGATCTGCTTTATGTTATTAGTGTCGTGTTGCCACAGACAGTCTAGAAATGGTATTTGTTTTGGTCTGTGACCGCGCCTTGTATTTTATATTCGCTATAATATAAATGTTGCTTGTGTGAGAGGCGAGCGAGAGAGGGTGACGGGGTACACCTGGCAGCGGGGCGAGCTATCACGCGGCCCGCTTGGGCGCTGATGGCGTTGGCGGCCGGGTGGTCAACTAGTCCCTGCTCATCGTGGCCTCGTGTTTTTTACCAGCTCAGAGCTGGCCTGACACGCGTATCGTCTACATCCTTTGTAATTCTGTCCCCCATACTCGCCACTTTGCATACTATTTCTCTCTCTCGACTTCTCCTTTCTCATTCTCTAATCTTTATTAACACCTTACGAGCGGCCTATGCGGTTTATTTATGTGTACCGCCCAGCGGGGTGTTTTTAGCCAAAATAGGGCTGTTTACGTGATCATTTTCATGCCTAAATAAGACCCAGAACGTAAAACAAGTATCTATCCCTGAAAGGGCATAAACAGAGCTTTCGAATGACACCATAACGATCCTTGTATGATGGATAGTTTTCTTGCAATAACCGTGCAACGCGAGTGCAAAAAGCAGGTAATTCTGTACTTTCGGTACATAATTGAGTATGTAGCGAGTGAGAGAGGGAGGAGGGAGCTGAGATTTGTGTCAGTAGGTTCGCCGCGGTGGTCTGGAGCAGTCATACGCTCGCTAGTCTCCTGCCACCACTTGTCTCTCTCTCTCAGCCACATTACGTGCTGAAATTGCCACTCGAGTTATGTCGAGCGCCGCCACATAGTCCAGCTTTATTTAACTCGACTTAAGTGGTGGGCCGCTTTTTAAGGGTTAAACTCAACATCCCTTCTGGTTTCAGCATAGACGTTCACCGTCGGCCAGTCGTATTGTACGCGAAGCTCTCAGATATTTCTATGTATTAGGCTTTAATGAGGTTTGGAGAGACGGACTTTTCCGTGTGTGTCCTCTCTCGGAAAGGTTGTAGACCGGTATATGTCTCCCTGGCAGGGTGTTGAGTGATTCTGCTTAGTTATCTAAAGCTAGACTAGGGGTAAGGTTACTGTGCCGTTGTCTCCGATGTGTGCAGTGTTAGCTAAGCCCTGCACGACATCGACAGGTACTGTGGGAGCCTAGGTTGTCTTCGGGTGGGTTTACTTTGCGAGCACAGCACTGTGGTGTGAGAGGGCCATAGCCTATCCCTCACAACATAGTGCTGCCTCTTTGTGTTGACTTCTGAGGAATCGCCAGGATAGAACTAGGTACTAGAGACCTAGATTTATCAAGAGAGCATCCCCGTCATATAACGTAATCTTCATTATACCACCTTCGGACAACGTTAGGCTACGAGCCGCATGCTCGCCCATTGTTGCCCTGCCTTGATGCCCCAGCTAGACTTTATTAACTGAGCAGACACTGGTTAGAGATAAGCCCCCATTATTATATGTATGCCACATTATTATTCACTGCACTTTTGAGCCGGGGTTGTTGTTGAGTTGCACAACCCTAGTAGGCTGTTGCGTTGTGTCACGAAGCATTTCTTTAGTTGTCGAGCATTACTACCTTTGCGCAGTCTTTATTATTCGCCTGCCTATTATTACTATATGTCCTAGTATTTATTGTGACCCGTATTCTGCATTATAATTGTTCA
This sequence comes from Paralithodes platypus, assembly GCA_032716605.1. NCBI lineage: Eukaryota > Metazoa > Arthropoda > Malacostraca > Decapoda > Lithodidae > Paralithodes > Paralithodes platypus. The sequence goes on along the minus strand of CM064499.1, from coordinate 7,236,180 downwards.
AGATTCTTTACGAACATCTTCCCAGCATCAGACTTGTTTCAGAAGTTTCCAGTTGATGTTGCAGGACTAGCATTGCACTTTCTTTAATACAGGAGTGCCAGTTATTTGAGTATCTACCGTAACGTTAAATAATCACGTTACTTATCTTTTCTTTGTGTAACCTAAACGAGTAATCTTTTACTGTTTGAGAATAGGCTGTTTCATCGAGCGTCAGCCTAGTGTGTGTGCACCAGTTACCGAGTCATAGGATACCTCGGTGTCCAGGCTCGACTCAGGGCGGTAATGGTGTTTTGTTTTCCAGTGTTTAAGGCAGGGGTTGGATCTAGTGTTACCGTTGTTGCATTTTGCCATTATCTAGTCCAATGTTGAAGAGCCCTATGTCTTTGAGAACCTGGATCGTAACAAATGGCGACCTAGCTCATGATCTTGTGAACTAAGAGATAATTGCAGGATTGTTGTGGTCATTTGTTTTATTGAGGAATATAGTGGGCACGTTAATTTTTTTTGGCAAAGTAGTATAGCACTTGAGAGTCTTCAGACATTTTTGGCAAGTGAATAGTGCTACATAAGAGTTTGGGGTACTTCTTTTCTGAATATTGTGGTGAGACATTTTTGTGAGCATCATGTCTTATACCGGATCAGAGGAGAATGGAGACACAGTACGTAATGTCGAAACTGAGGAACAGCAGCATGATGAAAGGGTTAATCGGGTGAACTGTGAGGAGGATGCTAGGATATTTTTGCAATGGCCTGTTACTGCCGAGCGGTTGGAGGGTATGGATCGGTACGGTCTTCAATGCCTGGCCACAGCTATCGGTCATGCGGTTACTAGCAGCATGACCAGGGATAACTTGATAACGTGTGTACTGGGCAGGGTGACTGGTGAGCGAGATGGGTTGAGTGCTCAGAGCCCTTCGGCCATGCTTTCCCTACACTCGACTCCCAGTCATCCCAGTAGTTTGCCGACCCCGGGTACGCTTCCGCAGTTGGGTGGTGACTGGCAGGGGGGGTTGCCCCTGGGGGGACCACCGGTAATTTCAAACATTGTAGCACCTTCACCTCCTCAAGGGTTAACTCCAGAATTATTGCTTCAGCTCGAATTAGCTAAGCTTCAGCAGCAACAAAGGGCATGTGAGCTCCAGCAGCAAATAGAATTAGCCAAGATAGAAGAGAGAAAAACTATCAGTCATGAGCACATAGAGCTAGCAAAAATTCAAGCTGAGTCGACTAGGTACTGTGCCGACATGGACGTAGAAAAGTCGCGAGTAGAGACAACGGGACAGCGACTTGGGGCTGGTAACCGTGTTCATGAGCAGTCTCTCTCGCACTTATTGAAACTGGTTCCGGTGTTTGATGAGAGTGGTGTAACAGAATTTTTCACACGCTTTGAGAAGAAGTGCCAGGAACACCAGTGGCCAGAGAATAAATGGGCAGCACTTGTATCCTCTAGATTAATAGGCAAGGGTCTTAAAGCCTACGATGCGTTGCCTATAGAGTCTTGTATTATCTATGAGGAACTCAAGGAGGCTGTCCTGAGAGCATACGAACTACAACCAGAGACGTACAGGTTGAAGTTCCGGGGTGTTACCAAGGGTCGGGAGAGCACCTTTTTGGAGCATGCCCGGGAGCTGTCCGATGCTTTTGGGAATTGGCTGAGGTCGGAGAAAGCTACTACGTTTGACGACATTAAACAGTTGGTGCTTTTAGAGCAGTTTTTCAAATGCACGGGCGGCGACCTGACGTTAAACCTTAAAGAAAAGCAACCAAAAACTCTACAGGAGGCAGCTGAGATGGCTGACCTCCGGCTATCACTAATTCGTGGGTGCGGGTTTGCCCAGCGTAGTGAGGCAGGTAACAAGGGGCGTGACGCCCCAACCCCCCGAGTTAGTGATATACCTTATGCAAACAAGTACAAGAGCCATGATACCAAGACTGACCACAAGACTAGCACCGTCCCATTTAAGAAGGGGCCGGGCCCTTCCCAGTACCAAGGGAAGCTCAAAGGGGAGTTGGAGTGTTATCATTGTCATGAAAAGGGGCACTTTGCAAGAGTCTGTCCTAGCAAACCACCTACAGCAGCTGTGTCTTTGGCCTGCAACATTGGTGTGTCTCCGAAGTCATCTGAGTTTGCCCGGGGCAGTTCAGAGGCTGAGGCACAGCCAATGCAGAAGCACCTGGGAGGCTCGAACCCTGCTCAGGATGTTTTTTGCGACCATAGAGGGCGGGGTTGCGTGATGTGGGCGGGGCGCAAGCATGGAGTAGAGGTCTTGCGTGATACAGGTGCTTCCCAGACCCTGATGAAAAACTTGACTGGCTACCCTATAAACGCGGCTCGGGTGGTGGTGGTGCAGGGTATTAATGCAACTCGGTCATACCAGCTGGTGCGGTTGGAGTTGGAGGTGGATGGTGTGGCACGTGAATTGGATGTCGGGATTGTGGAGAAACTGCCAGATTAGGGCGTCGACCTTCTTCTCGGCAACGACTTTGCAATGCCCGCTTCTGAGGTTCTACCCTTAGTCGTTGCCGAGAGGCCGGCCGACGTGAGTAGGGAAGAGCAAGAGTGGGTCGAGCGGTGCCAGACACAACCCATGGCGTGTGTTGTCACCCGAGCTCGGGCAGCTAAAGTGTCACAGCCTAGTCCTCCGTCTTCAGACCAGCGGAGGAACGATCAACAGGAGGAGGCTAAAGCTGGAGTTGGTTTTAAGAGTTTTGACTCGGCGGCTCTCCTGGGTGATTCAGTATTAGCACCATTACTTAATTCTGGAGTAGCCCCTGGGCCTGTCATCGAGAGTGACGAGGCTGGGCTTGACGAGTCTCCACGACAGCAACGTTATGTACATCGAGAGAGACAGAGGGAGCAGCCCAGTATCGGGGAAGGTCATGCATTGCTCCGGGAGCAGTTAGATCGCTTGGCACCCTCAGATATACGTCGGTTGCAACTAGAGGACCCTGAGCTCCAAACGTGTGCTAATGGAGCTGTAGAGCTCGACGAAGACGGCGATGCACAGCCAGGAGATTTTTTTTATTTAGAAGGCATCCTCTATAGGCGTTTTCAAGACCCTAAACGTAGTTGGCAAGAGGGGTCCGGAGTAGTGGACCAGTTGGTGGTGCCACGGGAGTGCAGGGATAGCCTACTGAGGTTGGCGCATGACATACCACTGGCAGGACATCTAGGGGTGAGAAAAACGGTGGCGGCTTTAGAAAAATTGTTTTGGTGGCCGGGGTTGAAGGGGCAGGTGGTAACCTGGTTAGCAAGGTGTCATACGTGCCAGAGGGTTGGAAAACCTAACCAAACAATTCCGAGAGCCCCGTTGCACCCCATTCCTGTCAGTGGACCGCCCTTCAGTAAGGTCATCCTTGATATGGTCGGACCCCTACCCCCTACTAGTGCCGGTAATAAATTTCTAGTAACTATCATGGATGTGGCCACTCGTTATCCTGATGCATATCCAATGAGAAATGGCACGGCGAAAACTGTTGTCCGGAACCTGCTCTGGTATTGCTCGCGGTATGGTTACCCGCAAGAGGTGCAATCGGACCAAGGTTCTAGTGTTACATCTAATCTGTTCAAACAAACTATGATTCAGCATGGCATCAGCACTGTTGTCTCTTCTGCGTATCACCCGGAGAGTCAAGGGGTGTTGGAAAGGTGGCACGCCACGCTGAAAAGCATGCTTCGATGTTATTGCGCAGAGAACGGAAAGGATTGGGCCCTTGGGCTGCCGTATGTTTTGTTCGCGGCAAGAGAAGTACCTGGAGAGAGTCTCGGCTTCAGTCCGAATGAGCTTGTTTTCGGGCATCGGGTGAGGGGCCCTCTCCACATGGTGAAGGAGATGTGGGAGGGCACTGGGCATGTTGTTCTGCGAGATGGGTTGCAGCCTCTTGTTCCTGAGCGACGGGAGGAGTTGTTTGCTAGGCTGTGGCAGTCCGTCCGCATGTTTGGTGCTTCTCCAGGCCTGATGTACGGGGTAGAATCCGACATGGAGGCTGGAGACAGTGCAAGGCTCGAGTTGGTTCCCTGCCGTGTGAATCCTGCTCGACAGCCTGTTGTGAAGGCGGAGCTGGACGGCGTGTGGAGAGGGGGTCTGAGGGATGAGGAATGTCGTGAGTGGTCGTTGCCAGTGGCTTTGCAACCTGAGTTTGGTGGCAGAGTCCGTGTGTGTGTTGATTGCAAGAGTGTGGAAGCATTATCCCTGACAGACGCCTATCCATTACCCAGAGTTGACGACACCATAGACCGCTTCGGGGCTGCCTCGCTCATCACGAAGGTAGAACTAGTGAAGGGTTATTGGCAGGCCCCGTTGCCGGGAAGAGCGAAGAGAAGTGCCAGTTTTGCGATGAGCTGGGCAGTTTGTCAGTGCCAGGTGTTGTTGTGCTGCCGGAACACAAGTTGGATGTGTGGCATGCTGGGGGCACTGATAATGTTTTGGCTTTGTTTGCAGGAGAACCCTCGCTGTTCAGTCAGTGTCTGTCGCGGGTGGAGGATCCGGGGTAGGCTACCACAGTATGTTGGTATAGCCTCCTGTCTTGGCTCGCGGTGTATTTTTGCGCTGGTGCTTGTTGGCTCGCGTGTGTAGCATCAGCGTAGGGTCGCAGGGCAGGAGTTGTTGGCTTTGATTAGACGAAAATTAGGCTACATCTATAGTAGCCGCCAAAAACAAAATTAAAATAAAATATGAAAAATTAAATAAAAACTCTTTCTTTTTAATAATTAATTTTAAGATAATATTGTAGCTGAGTACTGAGTGCAGATGATTTTCTCTCAGTAGGCTGTGCTTCTTAAAGCTCGCTCTGGGAGCACAATGTTATGAATTAATGTATTATGTTTGGGAAGGGTGATAAGATTTGTTTATATATAAAATGTTGTTGTATTTTTTTGTTGAGGAGACTGAGCTTGCATTCCATGAGTGGCAGAGTGGCTAGGAGTGGCAGATTCTAGCGACATTCTGCCTGTTCAGATATGGGCTTATGGTTGAGTGTCCCATATCTTGGGGGGGGTGTGACGCCTCCCGGCGCTAGCAGAATGGTTGCGTGGGGCATTGCAGCTCGCTAGCGCTCGCCAGGATGGGGGGATGGGCTACAGTTGTCCTAGAATGATCTGCTTTATGTTATTAGTGTCGTGTTGCCACAGACAGTCTAGAAATGGTCTTTGTTTTGGTCTGTGACCGCGCCTTGTATTTAATATTCGCTATAATATAAATGTTGCTTGTGTGAGAGGCGAGCGAGAGAGGGTGACGGGGTACACCTGGCAGCGGGGCGAGCTATCACGCGGCCCGCTTGGGCGCTGATGGCGTTGGCGGCCGGGTGGTCAACTAGTCCCTGCTCATCGTGGCCTCGTGTTTTTTACCAGCTCAGAGCTGGCCTGACACGCGTATCGTCTACATCCTTTGCAATTCTGTCCCCCATACTCGCCACTTTGCATACTATTTCTCTCTCTCGACTTCTCCTTTCTCATTCTCTAATCTTTATTAAACTCAACATCCCTTCTGGTTTCAGCATAGACGTTCACCGTCGGCCAGTCGTATTGTACGCGAAGCTCTCAGATATTTCTGATATTTCAGGCTTTAATGAGGTTTGGAGAGACGGACTTTTCCGTGTGTGTCCTCTCTCGGGAAGGTTGTAGACCGGTATATGTCTCCCTGGCAGGGTGTTGAGTGATTCTGCTTAGTTATTTAAAGCCTGACTAGGGGTAAGGTTACTGTGTCGTTGTCTCCGATGTGTGCAGTGTTAGCTAAGCCCTGCACGACATCGACAGGTACTGTGGGAGCCTAGGTTGTCTTCGGGTGGGTTTACTTTGCGAGCACAGCACTGTGGTGTGAGAGGGCCATAGCCTATCCCTCACAACATAGTGCTGCCTCTTTGTGTTGACTTCTGAGGGATCGCCAGGATAGAACTAGGTACTAGAGACCTAGATTTATCAAGAGAGCATCCCCGTCATATAACGTAATCTTCATTATACCACCATCGGACAACGTTAGGCTACGAGCCGCATGCTCGCCCATTGTTGCCCTGCCTTGATACCCCAGCTAGACTTTATTAACTGAGCAGACACTGGTTAGAGATAAGCCCCCATTATTATATGTATGCCACATTATTATTCACTGCACTTTTGAGCCGGGGTTGTTGTTGAGTTGCACAACCCTAGTAGGCTGTTGCATTGTGTCACGAAGCATTTCTTTAGTTGTCGAGCATTACTACCTTTGCGCAGTCTTTATTATTCGCCTGCCTATTATTACTATATGTCCTAGTATTTATTGTGACCCGTATTCTGCATTATAATTGTTCAAGATTCTTTACGAACATCTTCCCAGCATCAGACTTATTTCAGAAGTTTCCAGTTGATGTTGCAGGACTAGCATTGCACTTTCTTTAATACAGGAGTGCCAGTTATTTGAGTATCTACCGTAACGTTAAATAATCACGTTACTTATCTTTTCTTTGTGTAACCTAAACGAGTAATCTTTTACTGTTTGAGAATAGGCTGTTTCATCGAGCGTCAGCCTAGTGTGTGTGCACCAGTTACCGAGTCATAGGATACCTCGTTGTCCACGCTCGACTCAGGGCGGTAATGGTGTTTTGTTTTCCAGTGTTTAAGGCAGGGGTTGGATCTAGTGTTACCGTTGTTGCATTTTGCCATTATCTAGTCCAATGTTGAAGAGCCCTGTGTCTTTGAGAACCTGGATCATAACAGTATTTACTAATATGTAACCAACTCTAGCATTTATTATTTACAGCATGAATTGAGAAATATTGGCTTGGGAATAATGTTCACTAAATAATGGTGTAAACAGCTAGTAGTTACACAAAATATAATGATAATTAGAAACAACATATACTTTCACAAATATAATGATAATTAGAAACAACATAATTATACTTTCACAAATATATGCTACCGTTTATTAAAAAGTTTATATCAATAGTGCTCTTAGTTTTATGACGTGTTGCATGGACAACCAAAAACTATACCGGTACTCTCGTTGTTGGCCAAGACGATAATCAAACCCGAAATATTTCCGCTGCGTGCTTAATCCTTTCTGTTCTGGAAACGCATTTATAATTTTATTCTTACTATACTGCATATAGACGATGGTGTGCAGTTTAAGAAGGATATGTGAACGTATACGGGTTAAGTGAGATTGTTCGAAGCCTGTTACCTGCTGGAGGCCCTCTTTAACTTAATATAATCGCCTGATAGTAGCCAGAATAACGTTAATAAGACGGCACCGGTACTGAAAGGGTTAACAATACCTCTACCATTACAGTGTAAATATAATATCTTCGGAGGACAGCTTAATTCTATTATTATTACTACTATAAATAATCATTAATTTTGTTGTATTTTCTTATTGTCTATTTGACTCGATATCAATTATGTTGATACACCCATATACTAACTAGACATTAATTATTTAATGTCATAAAGGGATGACAAACATGTTCTTTGCATTAAGTTAATTTCCATATTTTAATATATTACAAGATTCCCTAACCCGGCAAGTGCGGAAAGACTAATAAGAGTTTTACCGGTGCGCTGCGGGAAGCCTTATATAATCCAAGGCCTAAAAAAAAAAACATTTAAACCAGCCCAGTATCAATTGATTTTTTTTTTTTTTTTTTTTTGCGCCCCTTGGCCATGCCAAATATCACTCCTCCACAAGAAACCTGAAGTTAGTTCGATATTCGATATTCGATATTCGATATTCGAAATTTCGGTAATTTTCATATTTTCATGATATTGTTACTAACAGTACATTTTCGATATGTCCGTGTCACATACCAATTTCTATGAGGAAGATCGATATCAATATTAATTATATTTTAAATACACAAAATATTATGGAAAAATAGAAGTCCTGAACTTTGGATATTCATATCAATACCACAAGATACTGGGTCTATTTCACATATCTTGTACTGATATGGTTGTGTTACATACCAATTTTAAGGAGGAAGATCGATATCAATATTGATTATAATATAAATACAAAAATATTATGGACAAATCGAAGTCCTTAACTTTGGATATTCATATCAATACCACAAGATACTAGTTGTACATCATATATCTTGTACTGATATGGTCGTGTTACATACCAATTTTAAGGAGGAAGATCGATATCAATATTTATTCTTATAAACCGTCCTGGTGGTGTAATGGTTCAGGTGGCAAAAATATGTGTGTGATAACCCGGGTTCGAATCCCGGTGGATCATATATACTTTAATTAATTTCATTGGGGGTGTGGTGGTGAGATTAATAAAATAATATATTAGGACAAATATTATGGAAAAATCGAAATCCCTAACTTTGGCTATTCATATCAATACCACAAGATACTGGGTCTATATCACATATATTGTACTGATATTGTTGTGTTACATACCAATTTTAAGGAGGAAGATCGATATCAATATTGATTATAATATAATACACAAATATTATGGAAAAATCGAAGTCCTGAACTTTGGATATTCATATCAATACCACAAGATACTGGGTCTATATCACATATGTTGTACTGATATGGTCGTGTTACATATCAATCTTATAGAGGAAGATTGATATCAATATTTATTCTTATATAATAGGACAAATATTATGGAAAAATCGAAGTCCTGAACTTTGGATATTCATATCAATACCACAAGATACTGGGCCTATATCACATATATTGTACTAATATGGTTGTGATACATACCAATTTCAAGGAGCAAGATCGATATCTATATTGATTATAATATAAATACAAAAATATTACGGAAAAATCGAAGTCCTTAACTTTGGATATTCATATCAATACCACAAGATACTATTTATACATCATATATCTGGAACTGATATGGTCGTCTTACATACCAATTTTAAGGAGGAAGATCGATATCAATATTTTATTCTTATATGATAGGAAAATTTTTATGGAAAAATCGAAGTCCTGAACTTTGGCTATTCATATCAATACCACAAGATACTGGGTCTATATCACATATATTGTACTGATATTGTTGTGTTACATACCAATGTTAAGGAGGAAGATCGATATCAATATTGATTATAATATAAATACACAAATATTATGGACAAATCGAAGTCCTGAACTTTTGATATTCATATCAATACCACAAGATACTGGGTCTATATCACATATGTTGTACTGATGTGGTCGTGTTACATATCAATCTTAAAGAGGAAGATCGATATCAATATTTATTCTTATATAATAGGAAAAATATTATGGAAAAAATCGAAGTCCTGAACTTTGGATATTCATATCAATACCATAAGATACTGGGCCTATATCACATAGATTGAACTAATATGGTTGTGTTACATACCAATTTCAAGGAGGAAGATCGATATCAATATTGATTATAATATAAATACAAAAATATTATGGACAAATCGAAGTCCTGAACTTTGGATATGCATATCAATACCACAAGATACTGGGTCTTTATCATATATCTTGTACTGATATGGTTGAATTACATACCAATTTTAAGGAGGAAGATCGATATCATTATTGATTATAATATAAGTAAAACAATATTATGGACAAATCGAAGTCCTGAACTTTGGATATTCATATCAATACCAGAAGATACTGGGTCTATATCATATATATGTAATACTGCTATGCTTGTGTTACATACACATTTTAAGGAGGAAGATCGATATCAATATTGATAATAATATATATACAAAAATATTATGGAAACATCGAAGTCCTAAACTTTTGCTATTCATATCAATACCACAAGATACTGGGTCTATATCACATATCTTGTACTAATATGGTTGTGATACATACCAATTTTAAGGAGGAAGATCGATATCAATATTGATTATAATATAAATACAAAAATATTATGGACAAATCGAAGTCCTGAACTTTGGCTATTCATATCAATACCACAAGATACTGGATCTTTATTATATATCTTGTACTGATATGGTTGAGCTACATACCAAATTTAACTCACTGAGCCCCAGCGACGACACGTTGTCGTCGCCAATGTATGTAACGCTAAACCCCAGCGACAACGTGTCGGCAGCCACTAAAACCGCTATTATTCGGCTCGTATGGTAGGAAATGGCATGGTAGGGGAGGTACCGTAGAGTGTTGGCGAACAGGGCCGGTAAACGTGAACCGGCCAGGCAGGCCGCGGGGGTGGTGGTGGTGGGATTAGTGGCGCCACTTTACCCACTTATTTCACCGCGACTTTGGACCTTATTTACTCCTGTCGTATGGGAGCTAGATGCTTGAGATTTGTGTGAGACACTTCTTAGGATGTACGCATTACAATGCCATAATCAGTTGTCACCCTAGTGCTGCTGGGCGGGTAGTCATGCAGGGGAGGTGATGAAAAACACTGTACCCACTTATATCCAAACGACTTTCGACCTCATTTACTTTTGTCCTATGGTAGCTATAGGCTTGAAATTTGTGTGAGACACACCTTAGGATGTACGCCTTACTTGACCATGCTCAGCTATCCCCCAAGTCCTGCCGGGCGGGTGGTCATGCGGGGGAGGTGATGAAAGACACTGTACCCACTTATCTCTTAACGACTTTCGACCTCATTTACTCTTGTCCTATGGTAGCTATTGGCTGGATATTTGTATGGGATATTCCTTAGGATGTAGGCAATGTATGGCAACCCACAAATCTCGGTTTGTTGGGACAAGGGACGTGCATGACAAAGGAAAGTCAGTTTACCCATACATCTCGCGAATGCAACACCATGTCGGATTTACCACGCCGTTACCCACGCAGATGCAGGGAATATCCCTGGCCGATGCCTTGGCCATAATTGAGGAGAGTGATGTGCCTGATAGTGACACTGGATCATCAAATGACGATTCAGAGGACGAATATAGTCCCACTGTGGCCGAGTATGATGAAATGCATGAGGAGGAACCCTATCTCCCCATCGCTGAACGGTACGCCAGGTTACAACAAAGGGAGGCGAGTAGCTATCGTTCCGCTGCTTCCCCCCTGTGACATAGTGGAGTCCCCAGCAAGTGGGAAAGACGATAATGAGGAACAGGAAGATTACCCAGACCCCATGGCCTTCATCAACATTCCACTTTCTCATCGTAGGGCTGACAAGAGAAGAGGTGAGGATGATGAGGAGGAGGAGGAGGAGGTGGGTCAAGCTCCGACACCAAACGTGCCTCGCCGTGGTGGTGCTCCCCCGCGTTTGCCTTCCCCACCACCCCCCATTCCCTCTCCACTAAAAGCACCAACCCCTCACACTTTCTATGGCTTGCGCAGGGGTGTAGCCATATTAGCAGCGCAGTCATTGACTTCTTCTTCAGAAGCAACAGATGAGGATATACCTGCTCAAGAATCATCTCCACCACGCCACCCACGCCCTCCCGCACGCTGCCTGTTTCCCTCATCACCCCCACCATCACCTCCCGGACCACTACCATATTCACCTGTACCTTCTCCTCAGCCTGGGACCTCCCACAGACACGACACTCAGACACCATCACCGCCTGCATCGCCACAATGCCCTGATCATGCGCAACGCCCTATCAATGTACGTGGGCGTGCCCGTGGTCCTGTGCGTGGGCGTGGCCGAAGGGCTTCTAAGGTAACCCTAATACGCTCCACACCTGGCAGTGCGAGAGCAAGGGCTGGGTCGGCTCGACCAAGGCCGAGGTTGAGGGCAGTGGCAAGAGGGGCAAGAGTGACAAGAGGGACAAGAGGCACGGCAAGAGGCAGGGCAGGGCCCTCCCGCCACCCTGATGGTGACTCCCTCCTGACGACTCTGACGACGAAGATACCGCTCAACCCGACGTGTGGGATTGGGTGGATGGAGACAACTTTGTGCCCACCGACTACACCTTTGTGGGCGCTGGGATTGCCGGCCCTACGCTCCCAAACCATGGGCGGCAGACCACGAGGCTTGAAATCTTCAGGCAGTTCTTCACTACCAATCTCGTGGCTCTAATTGTTGACCAGACCAACTGGTACAATTATTATTTCATGGCTGGGAAGGAGCAGTCAAAATACTCTTCAAAGCTGTCATGGTCCTCCCTTGATGTCCCGGAGTTTTACACATTCTTGGCCATTGTCATGCTGATGGGGGTCACAAGGAAATCCTCCATAAAAAAGTACTGGTCCTGGGATCCTCTCGTCCGAACCCCTATTTTTGGCCAAATAATGAGCAGAAATAGGTTCACAGCCATAATGGGGAACCTACATTTTATTGACAGCCTGGCAGCCCACACCAGAAATCAGAATCAACCCAGAGCTATGAAGGACCCCATGGAGAGAATAAGACCCATTTTTGAGTACCTGAAGCAGAAGCTTGCTGCCGCCTTCAAACCCCATCAGAAGCTCATTATTGATGAGAGTTTGCTGCTGTGGAGGGGGAATATTGGCATCCGGCAGTACATGCCCAGCAAACGACATCGATATGGCCTGAAGACCTTTGTGATGTGTGACTGTCAAACCGGTTACATCCAGGACCTAATTCTGTATATGGGCAAGAAAACAGAATTGGTGGAAACGAGGACATACGGAATTTCTGGGGCCGTCGTCATCACCATGCTGCATGGCTACCTGGACAGGGGCCACATACTGTACCTGAACAACTGGTACACCAGCCCCTCTCTTGCCAAGTTCCTGCATAGCCGCACTACAGGAGTCTGTGGCACCGTCAGGAGGAATCGGATCTTCATGCCCGAACTACCACCCAGGCGGGAAAAGGGCTCCATCATCCACAAGCAGGCTAACAATGTCCTCATGTTGTCCTGGATGGATAACCGGGATGTGAAACTCCTCACAACAGTCCACCGTCCCATCTTCCAAGACAGCAGACGTTGTGACAGAGCAACAGGCGAAACTATCAAGAAACCTTTGGCCATCTGTGATTATAACATCAACATGCGGCTGTTGGACATATCAGATGCTGTCATCTCATCATGTGAGTGTGCGAGGAAGACGATGAGGTGGTATAAGAAGTTATTCTTCCACCTACTCGATCTCACCCTCTATAACAGCCATATCCTCTACTCAACAATCACCGGAAACCAGGAAACGATGGAGAACTTCTGCATCGAGTTGTCCAGGGAGATGTTGAGGGAATACATGACTGCCCCCCACAACTGGCAACACCCCGCCCATCGACGGCCAACAGCAGAAGGGATTGCCAGGCTGACACTACGCCACTTCCCTGAATATGTGCCGCCCACAGAACACAAGGAAAAATCCCGAAGAAGCCTTTGATCTCCAAAGCTCCACGGAACTCATAGCCGCCCTCCTTTTGGGACGAGCGCCACCTGAAGCCAGAGGAGGATCATCCTTCTCATCATCAGCTGCCCCACCTTGAGGAGCACTGTCACCAGCACTCTCCCGCGGAGGGGTATCAGTAGAGACGCCAGGATCATCCGGCAGTTCTACATCCTGCTCCAAGGGATATAACCTTACGACTGGGCGAGTAGTAACCCCAGTCGAAGTTCGTAATCTAGCAACCCTTATAAGACCATCAATGCCCTGGAACAAATCGACAATCCTCCCAAGCTTCCAAAATAACCTTGGACGCTCATCATGAATCAGTACGATATCCCCGATACGAGGCCATTGTTGATTCGTCCCTTTGATCTTATTAGAGTGACGCTCGCGAAGAGACAGCAAATATTCTTGGGTCCACCGTTTCCATAGATCGTCCGACACCTTGTTCACATACTGAAAGCGACGACGTGTGGCGTCAGCATTGCCGAACGTAGGGTCATGCAGATCTTCGTCAGTTACTGACGATCTAGGAAAGGTATGAAGGGTTCGTCCACGTGTTAGCATAGAAGGCGAAATGGGTAAGAGGTCATCAACATCTGCCGAGGTATAGGTCAAGGGCCTGTCGTTGACTGACATCTCAATCTCTATTAAGATGGTTTGCAACTCCCTTCTGGTCACCAGTGCCCTTCCTAATACCTTCTTCATGGCAGATTTGACGATACTGATTGTTATCTCCCAAATCGCCCCGAACCATGGTGCACCTGCTGGTATAAATTTCCACTGACAACCCTTTCCAGTGAGGGTAGCCACAACTTGTGGGTCATCCATTAAACTCTGGAGATATTTAGAGGCCCCGATAAAACAAGTCGCATTATCGCTCATAATAATTTGAGGGAAACCATTGCGGCCTGCAAAGCGTCTTAGAGTATGCAAAAACCCCTCACTGGATAGGTCGTCAATCAATTCAATATGAATCGCTCTGGTTACCGCACATGTGAATAGAACGGCATATACCTTTATGATATTACCGGGCGATTCTCTAACTTGAATCGCTCTGGTGTAGTCTACCCCGGTTACCTGAAATGGTTCAGTCCTTTGTACCCTGAACTCAGGTAAGGGAGGTAGATCTACTGGGGAGTAAGGCTTACCCTGTAATCTTTTACAGATAGTACAGCTATTGTGGATCCCTTTAATTGCTTGTCGCATCTTAGGGATCCACCAACGTTGTCGCATATATGCCAGAACATAATTTACGCCAAAATGTAGGCAGGTCCTATGGCATTGGCGAATCAACAGTTTGGTAATCAAATGAGAGGAGCTAAGGAGGACAGGATATTTCGCAGAATCAATAATGTCTGCCTTTTGTATCCTGCCTTTACACTTAATTATGCTTCCTTCCATATATAATCCTAGCTGCCTCATTAAGTTTGAGGGTATGGCCTTTGACTCCTTGCTCAGGATTTGATGTTCAGTAGGATAAGATTCCCTTTGTACTAAACATATTAGTTTCGCTTCTGCTGATCTCAATTCATGGAGTCTGATATGCTTCGAATCTTCACTAAGTAAAGACCTGTGAGCCCGACTTCTCATGTTGTTAATGAAACGGTATATCCATGCAAATACCTATATTACCTGATCATAGCTGCCGTAACATTCCCACGCTACCAACTTGTTATCCTGATGTGTAGTACAGTCAGAGCTGGGCACCACAAACAAAAAGTCAAGTCAGCAAACACAAATCAGCAAACCCAGAACATAACTTCAGCAAACACAAATGTGCAAACCTTGTGACATTTCTAGTCCTCAAATGCAAATATGCAAACGCAAACCGTTTTTTATTAATTTTAAATTTAAACTACAGAATCAAGGGTAAATCAATAAATTCAATCTCTAATGTCAATAAATATATATATTTACTTAAATATAATGTTGCCCAACTTCCATGGACCTCAAGGATATACATACAGGCTTTTAACCCTTAATTAGCGGCTCACCACATAAGTCGAGTTAAATAAAGCTGGACTATGTGGCGGCGCTCGACATAGGTCGAGTGGCAATTTCAGCACGTAATGTTGCTGAGAGAGAGAGACAAGTGGTGGCAGGAGACTAGCGAGCGTATGACTGCTCCAGACCACCGCGGCGAACCTACTGACACGAATCTCAGCTCCCTCCTCCCTCTCTCACTCGCTACATACTGAATTATATGGGGAAAGTACCGAATTACATGCTTTTTGCACTCGCGTTGCACGGTTATTGCAAGAAAACTAGCCATCATAAAAGGATCGTTATGGTGTCATTCGAAAGCTCTGTTTATGCCCTTTCAGGGATAGGTACTTGTTTTACGTTCTGGGTCTTATTTAGGCATGAAAATGATCACGTAAACAGCCCTATTTTGGCTAAAAACACCCCGCTGGGGCGGTACATATAAATAAACCGCATAGGCCGCTCGTAAGGTGTTAAAGCTTGGAAATTGCTGTAAATTGCCAAAACATTCCAGAACGTCACCTGCAGTGAAAGGGTTAATATATATAGCATAGGCCACTTAGTTTGTCCACATGGGCAGTAAAACGTTGGGGCAACTTGTTTATGGGGAGAGTGCTTCAGTAATAATCAGTATTTGCAATTCCGCACCATTCAGGAGGAGGTACGCCGGATCACAGAGGTGCAAGGAGGCGATTTATTCGTGGTCCCCCCTTTGGGAATGGCAATAGGCTATATATGCCTAGATAGGTCTACTTTAGATAGATTAAGTAATTTAGTAGAAAGTAGCCTAGGCCTATTAATTTTAATGCTCAGAATAAAGGCCTAGCTTCAGATCAAAATTTAATAACATTTTATTGTAGGCTAAATTTAGTCTAGGCCTATATGATACTTTCAAAATTAACACTTTCTACTTGACACTAATAAAATGAATGTGATTATAGGCCTAGGCCTATACATAGAAGTTAGAACATGCAATATTTAGCCTAGGCCTACATGCTTTGAGGCATCTTGATGGAATTAGTGACTGATTATAGCCTAGACCTAGGCCTAGGCTATTTATTAAAGTTAGAACATGCAATATTTAGCCTACATGCTTTGAGGCATTTTGATGGAATTAGTTATTATAGCCTAGACCTAGGCTATATATATAGAAGTTAGAACATGCAATATTTAGCCTACATGCTTTGAGGCATTTTGATGGAATTAGTGATTGACTGATTATAGCCTAGACCTAGGCCTAGGCTAGCCTATATATATAGAAGTTAGAAAATGCAATATTATTTAGCCTACATGATTTGAGGCATTTTGATAGGATTAGGGTAGCCTAGGCCTAGCCTAATAAAATTACTTATATTAGTAATTAGCCTATAGGCCTAGGCTTTATTTAGAAGTTAGAACATGCAATATTTAGCCTACATGCTTTGAGGCATTTTGATGGGATTAGTGATTATAGACCTAGGCCTAGGCTATATAGCCTAGCCTATATAGAAGTTAGACTTAGCCTAGGCCTACATGCTTTGAGGCATTTTGATGGGATTAGGGTAGCCTAATAACATTAGTTTAGGTTAAAAATTAACAGCCTATCCTATCAATCAAATTAACGATAGCCTAACTTTATAATCTTAAATTAGGCTAGATTATAAAGTTATAAAGCCCTTCTCCAGAGACATCTTGGTAATTACAGGCCCATAGAAGGTTTCTAGGTGGGGCCAGGGGTGGCTTAGGTCCTCGATTTCTGCATGCTCTGCAGCATCACTGTCGGATGATGGTGGTGAACTGCTCCCCATGCTGTTGGCAGCTGCGGTAGGCATGATGGTAGACTCCATGTTCACTTCAATAGGCCGAAAATATAAACAAAGTTGAAGTGCTAGCAGGTTGGAACTCTTGGACTGCTGTGTGTTGTAGGTGTTAGCTCGACGCTTGCTACTAGACTGTCTAGTACTCACAGTCGAACTACTTAACACATCATCTTGGGGCCGACTTGAAGGATCAGATATGTATTCCCTGAAATACTGAGGCCATTCAGTCGGAGATATAAGCCATGGAGGTCCATGCCACCAAATAGAGGACGACATAAACTGTTGCGCCGGGATCCCCCGGGAAACTATGTCACTGGGGTTATCCCTGGTGCTCACATAGCGAAATTTAGCTGTAGGAACTAAGTTATGTATCTCATCCGTGCGATTAGAAACATAAACAGGTAACACTTTCTGGCTGTGTACCCATGAAAGTGCTATTTGACTGTCGCTCCAGACATAGACGTTATTAATCTGTAGTATGTCTGTATAAGCATCCAGTGTAAACTTTATTAGACGAGCAGACAGAAGCAAAGCAGTAAGTTCTAATTTAGGAACTGTAATCTTCTTTATAGGGGCTACTTTGGCCTTCGCTATAGCCAGTTTCGCTTCACTACCATTGCATATGTATATGGCAGTATTGTACGCACTATTACTAGCATCAGAAAAGGCATGTAGATCCACCTGTTGACCACCAATAACCTGACGATTAAGTTGGACCTTGCAACATGTGGAAAGGTCCGACCGAATCAACTGCCAAGTATCTTGTAACTCAGTCGGGAGGGGCGTGTCCCAATCTAGTTTTAGCCGCCACAGTTGCTGTAAAAACATACGAGCACGGATAGTTACAGGCAGCAAAAAACCTAGGGGATCAAACAACTTCGCTGACAAGCTTAAGCAGTTTCGCTTGGTCATAAGCTCACTGCCGCATGGGGTGTGACAGAAGGATATACAATCTGTGGTAGTGTCCCATTTGTGGCCTAAAAATTTCACCTCACTATTCTCAGTAGCTACACTGTCAGAAGCAAATTGACCTTTCAAAAGATCACTATTAGCCCATTCTCTCAAGTATAGATGAGCCTTGGCAAATATATCGCGGATCTCCCAGCATCTTTCGAGCAATAAATCTTCATCGTCTCCAGTGCCTTGAAGATTGTCCACATAGATCCCCTGCTTGATCTCATTCTTGAAGTCAGGATCTAGTCAAGCCTCCTCAAGATGACGCAAGATAGTAGCGTTGAGAAGGAACTGGGAACAGGTTGCCCCGAATAAGACGACTCTTAACCTTTAGACCAGATACTCTGAATCTAGATCCATTGGGTCCCGTGGCCAAAAAAATCTTGGCGAGTCCCTGTCTTTACGATGGAGTTGAAGCATCAGGAAGGCCTTCTCAATATCGGCGACCCATGCAAACTTATGACATCTGAAGCGCAACATAATTTGCGCGAGATCAGAGACCAGGGACGGACCCGTGTACAGACAATCATTCAGGCTATAGGAGCGATCACTGGATTTAGCAGAACAGTCATACACAATACGAACAGGAGTGGTGGAACTGTCCTTTTTAATCCCATGGTGAGCAAGGTAATGGATGTTATCCCCATACTCACTGAGATCTACTCTCTCCAGAAATCCATGTTATACCTGCTCGTTTAAAACTGCCGCATAAGTCTCGCAATAATTTGGATCCTTGACAAACTGCTTCTGAAGGCCACATAACCTACCAAGTGCTAGATGGAAATTAGTAGGTAATTTACTCTTGTTATCCTTCCAAGGAAGCCTTACCACATACTGACCCCTGCCAGAGTCATACGTTACAGTCTCTTCATACGAGCTTAACGCTAGCTTGGACTCACGATCAAGTTCATGTGGGTCAATTCCAATATTGTTCAAGTCCCATAGCTTATCTATATCAGTACATGTATTATCAGGCACATTTGGTCTAATATATTTATCTATGGGGCTTACTGCTACCTTGAGGACCGTAACCACCTCCACCTGTGTGTCTTGAGAGGAAGTGGCATAGGATCCAGAAATGGCATACCCTTGGATCGTGGTGAGCATTATTAGCTTATCTACCCGCCGATATCCAGGGTGAACCAGGTCGTAGTAATTATCAGCTCCGACCAGTAGCATAATACCATTGTTAGCAGAGAGTTGATCATCAGCCAGTTTATAACCCTTGCTTCTGAGATATTTCAAATGTGGTTGAATCTCTGATGCTATATAGAAACTTGGTAGTGTGTCGACCACAACAGCCTTGATGGGACATACCTTTCTTCTATAAACATAGGAAATATCCACTATATCATAGTCACTGGAATCTACTTCACCAGTGAAACCATGGAGACACAAATTCTCTTGACCCTTGCTGGTACACTTGAGCTGGGGTAATGATGACCGCAGAACGAATGACCTCTGTGAGCACTGGTCAAGTAAGGTGCGCGTCATTATAGGCTTATTATTACTCCCCACTACTGGCAGCATCATAGTAGGAAGCAATTGACATTCTCGAGAAGCAATGGACATGGCAGATACTTTATCACCCTCGCTCTTACCTTTCTCATGTGACTCTTTGGGGGTTCTCCCCTTTTCTTTGCAGTCGTGCCGATCAGACTGGGTGCAAAGGGAAAACAAATGTTTCCCCTTGCAATACTTACAAGGTTTGATGTAGGAATTGGTGCAAGTACTGTTGAAGTGGTCTCTTGCCAGACAGCTGGTACATAACTTAAGCGATTTAGCCATGCCAATTTTCTGTGTAGCCTTAGGATACTTAGGACACTGGTACCACAGATGACCGTTGACACTGCACAACTTGCAACCTAATGATATTGGCCTTTTCTGTTTAGGAGAAGTCTGTACCGGGAAAGCTGCAGTGGATGGTGACATCTCCACTTGTCAGTAGTGTCCAGTACTCTCCATATTGAAGACTTCAGTCTGATACACCTGCACCAACGCTTCCAAGTTTAGTGGAGAGTCGCTTAGTTGTCGTCTTACGATTTCCTTTAGGGGAGAGGGTATCTTGTTCAAGATATTTACACTAAATATTTCCTCCTTGGTGATGGCCATTGTCTCCATAGATCGGAGGAGGCTCTCAAAGGAGGCATAGTAATCCTTTAGGTCCGTCACATCATAGGATAGTGGATCTAGAGTGAAGAATTTAGTAATTAATGCGGTCTTGATGACTTCCTCTCTCCCGTAAGTTATTTTCAGCAACTCCACTGCAGACTCGTAGCTTGTAGCTTCTAGCTTGTACCCATCGATCAACTTCAATGCCTCCCCTTTCAATTGGCCTCGGAGATATGTGAACCTTTGGATGGATGTGAGTGTTTTATTCCGATGGACGGAACACTCAAAGATATCCCAAAATCCAGTCCAGGTAGCCGAATCCCCGGAAAAGGTAGGCAAAGTAAGCTTCGGCAGGTTAAAACCAGTCGCCTTTGGTGTACCGGTATCCTTAACAGGGGTTGATTCTTGTGTGGAAGATAGTCTGGCTAAGGCTGTATTAACGTCCTCAAAGTACTCAAGATCTGCTGACATTTCTTCTTCCACATCGTCAGTAATTGTCAATAAACCATATACCTGCTGAGCATAATTATCATAAGTGGCTAGCGATTTAGTTACAGTAGCAAATTTACCCTTAATTTGATCAGCCGTGGCACTTAATAAAAATTCATCAAGATCTCTTAAACACCTATTTAAACTTCCCTTCATCCCTCCCTTCAGAATTTTAAGCTTCTTTATATCTGTCATCGTTAAGGTTTGAATCTAAGCTATTAACTCTCTAAACTATTAAGCAAACTAGTTACACAAATTAATTTAAATTAACAAATGTGGCAATAGCATTGCCACTCCCAATTTGGAAGCGGTCATTAGGCTACTAGCTGCAGTAGGATGAATTAATTGAATTAATAAGAAATTGACAAGTAGCAGAAACAAACTAGGGCTAGAGAAAGAAGGGTAAATGAATAGAACTGACTAGTAATAAGTATTAGGCCTAGCCCAGCTGCCCATCCCACAATCATGAGGTCTGTTGGCTGTCAATCGCTTAGGAATCAACAGAGACCGAACCCTATGACCGTAATTAGGCAACTAGGCTATAAAATTTAATTAAATGAGTCACATGAGAACCCTCCCCACCAGCAAATTAATTATGAGTCCCACTATGACAAAACAGAAAGAACACCATAGGTCTACCACCTAAGCGAAATGAATAGCTACCACAGACACCTGCAGGCCCAGCCTAGCCTACGAGCGCGAAATGGTACCCGACGAAATTACCCCTACCCCCATCACCAGCCCAGCTAACCCACCAAAAAACGCCAAGGAACACACGCCCAAAAAAAACTGGAAACTAGCCCCAAAAAAGATAGGGACGGCGCCTAACTGGAAAAAAACACGAGGGAATAAGGCGGGTCTACACTAGGGAAAGGGCAGTCTGCCGCGAGGCGGCAGCCATTTGTAAGCCCACAAGCGTCAAGGAAGTAAACAAAACGGTACTACGGTAAGGAAGCCTTAGGGCACGAAGGACCATTATTTGTCGGGAATTTAGATAAAGAGGTTAAATTGCATATCACTGGTACATGAAAGCATCCCAACAAATAGTTATATAATATAATTACCAACGAAGTATTCGATGGGTGTAATCCAGTCCCCCACACACGGCTAATTCAATTGCATGACATGTAGGAATGTTCACATAATACAATATCGATACAATGACCTTAGCTTAGAGGACTGGTGATGTAGGACTGTTGATATAGATTAGTAATTGTAGCACATGGTGAACTGTGGGTTGAGTCAGAGCCGGGGGGGGAGCTGTTGGCGGTATGGTGGTTTTTGAGAGACTAAAGGGCCGGCGTCCGATCGCTTCGCAAAATTTCACATGGCTGCCGGCTCATAATAATTATAACCCATAACTTGGTTTCATGATACATCTAGAGCTGATGTAGATATTTATACATTACAGTTAATATTTAACCTACACTTAATAATAAACTACAATACACAAAGAACTAGCCGAAATCGTACATGCGATACGATACCGCCAAATTCAAATGTCCTATTGGACCTAAAACTGTCGGGATCATTACCCTATTCCCGACAGTACGACTTGAAATGTTGCAAAGCCCAAAACATCTCTAAACATTCTAGTTTGGTGGTGGAATAGTTTAATTCTGAGGGGGATAGAGTTCTGCTTGCACATGCAATGATATGCTTGCATTTGTTTCTGGTTCGAGCAAGCTCTGCGCCAATGCCGTCCTGGGGATATGTCAGTGTACAATTGGAAAGGCTGTGCATCAATTGGAAAAGCTACAATGGGTTCCGAAGTGAAGGAGTCTTCTGGGGATGACCAGGAACTGCTTGAAGGGATTATGCTGCCAGCGTCTAGCCTGTCCTGTACTTGTTTTCCTTCCTCGGCTATCTGAATGTTTTTTTGTTTTTTTACTGGACGGCCGGCATATGGGGGGACCAGTGGTGTAGATATATAGTGTGCTCTAAAATGGTGGTATGTCCAACATCGTTGGCACTTTGAGTGAAAATATCTTGAAAGTGAAGCAGGAGTAATGTAAGGGTTTTCTTTCTTTTATTCGTCCAAGTGGCTAGGAATTTCTGGAAGCTGAGGTGTCGGATAGGGCTTTTGATGGGTTTTGTGGTCTGTTTGTATTTCTTCAAAGGTTTCGAGATCACCAATGATGAGGCCATTTGGTAAGGTGATGGGGTGCTTGGATACATTGGCAATTTAGACTACATAAATGTGCCCTGGAAGCACAGCAGGTGATATTAAGCAATGGGGGGGAGCTGGGGGCCTTGACATGGGGCGAGAATATTAAAGTGTCCTGGGTCCAATCTGTACTTACATTTGATGGTGCAGGGGTATAGTGCTAGCTTGCATGATCATGGTAGGGGTGATGTGGTGAAGTATGGGGAGAGGGATTCTATCTATCTATCTACTGCCAGACACCACAATCCCAGAAGGTGTGGACACAAATTAATCACCTCCAGAAACCTCTCTCTTCTGTTAGCCGGCACACCTCCTCCCACCCAACACCATTTTCACTCATAAACCTCTTTCTCTCTGCCCTTCCACCTCACTCTCGTACACTTTCTCAGTCATTCTCTCGCTCCCAATACGTTCCACATGACTGAACCACCTCGAGGTGTTCCTTTTCACATCCACACTGCAACACTCTTGTACTTCCTCATTAGTCTATCTATCTCTCCATGTATCTTCACACGCACTTCTCAAGTAACTCATTTCCACCCTTCTCACTCTTAATTTAAGTCTCTCCAACAACGTCCATGCTTCACTCTCATCAATTTCGGGATTACCACACTATCATGCAATGACTTCTTTACTTACATGCTAACCACCCTATTCCTTGTCACTGCTTTCAGCGTTCCTACAATCTGGTTCCCCTGTTGTACCCTCTCCCGCACTTCATCCTCCATACTCCCATCTTTACTCATCACACTGCCCAAATACTTAAATGAGCCGACATTCTCCAAAGCCTGACCATTCAACCTCACCTCACTCAATGTTAATGCACCCAGTTCAAAGACCATAACCTTACACTTCCCCACATATATCTCAGGTTCCGTTTCCCACACACAGTTCCAAACATACTATCCAGACCCTGCAACTCCTACAAATATTCACTCATCAGAACTGTATCATCAGCAAAGAGCAGCATAGGCAACTTCCATTCATTCCCTTCACTAATCAGGGGTACTCCAACATCCACATCTCTTCCTTGTATATCTTTCATGACTCCATCCATATATACTGTATGTATACTGAACAACCATGGGGACATCACACACCCTTGCTTTAACCCAACAGTCAGATCAAAGAACTCGCTCTGTTCATTCTCCACACACACTGCTGCCTTTACACCCTCATACTTGCTCTTCACAACTTTCCGCAACTTACCAGCCACTCCATATATTCTCAATACTTTCCACAAATCTTCTCTGTCAGTTCTGTCATCGACTTTCTCCAAGTCGGGATTCAACATTTTTATTTGGCGTCGCTCTCAGTTTATCTGCGCGCCAAAAAATTGCAATAAGTCGAGACCAAGATAACCATCGTAGGTCTGCCAGGGGTAGATAATGTACTATGAATCGGTGGTGAGTGATCTTGCCGTCTGGGGAGGTGACCTTTAATGGGAATGGGTTGTCCCTGATACCTATTATTATTTATATTTATTATATTTTAGTCTTTTATGTGTATGAAGGAGACAAAAGGCAAATCTGTCTATAACAAGTGTCTCCCCCTAAGTTGAAAGAGTGACAGAGAGCCAAATTTAAATTACGTTGAAGTCAAAATGACTGGACATACAGAGCTTGAAGCAGTTTAAGTCATAGGATGAGGGAGAGACACATTAAGGGAGAGAGTTCCAAATCTTACTTGTTGAGAAGAAGAAAGACTGGGAAAATCAGTCCACTCTTAGGTTAGAGAGCTTATCAGAATTGGGGTAGGAGTGTGTTGAAAGGTGTGTGCTCCCCACTATCCGTAAGGAAGGAAGTATACAATGAGTTAGAGATGCAAGAACGGAGAGCAATTGGACGATAGTTAGAGGGCTGAGAGCGGTCACCCTTCTTTGGGGCAGGTTGAATGAGAGCAAACTTCCATCAAGAAGGGAAGACATTAGATGATTGACACAGACAAAGGATTTTGGTGGTAGATACGTAAAGGGAGCCAAACAGATGTTGATTTTCTGAACAATTATTAGTACTGATGCATGATTGGACAGCACCAGTATCTATCAGTAGCTTGACCGGGGCGTCATTGAGTCGGAGTTTATCATATATGGGAAGTTTATGCAGTTTGCTGGTATCCCCCACGATTGAAAGTGGTGGCGTGGGTTTATCTAAAAATCCTCCCCTTCCGGTTTGGATTCCTGGCCTTGCAATTGCAAATCCTTGAATTTCTGGTAGAAGTCATCCAAGATTTCAGGTTCTTGGAATTCAGTGGAACCTTCCTCATATTGGGCATATGCTACTCTTTGTGGGTAATACTGTCCAGATGAGGGACGAGAGCAAAGTCCCCTACTGAACTGAAGGTTACGTGTGGGTGGGGTGGGGCGGAGCATCCGGTCTCGTAAGACCTATACGGCTCAATATTGCGAGCAAGCTGGAAACTCAAACGGATATATTGTTGGGGTGCAAAGTATATGGCTACGTGGTTGGTATTGAGGGTATTGAGGGTCTTGGGAAGGTTAGGGTGGGGGTTGTTGGTAGGTGTGAGGGATGGGGGGTTGGAGGTGTGGGGGTGAGGAGGAGTGGAGGTGGTGGTTGGGGGGTTTGTGGATAGTGGGGTTTGGGTTGGTTGGGTTTTTTATTTATACTGCTCTGCTTGGGCTGGGTTTTAGTGGGTACTCTTCCAACTACTGCTTATACTGTACTGGGTCTGTACTGTGTTCGTGTGTGAGAAACAGTTTGCTTTTGATGATGATATTCTCTTCAGTGTATGTGGGGTCGAGTATGGTAAAATGTTGACTGATTGATGCAGGGAGCACACGCATCAGTTGCTCGAATATGTTTTTCTTGAGATCTTTGTCAGTTACTGAGGGATAAGTTTCTTTGGCGTATTTACATAAGAACTTGAGTGTCTCATCAAAGTTACCATCATACTAAACAGCATTTAACTTCTGCAAGGTTACGATAGGGCCTAGTGCAGGTTGAAACGCATTACATAGAGCAATTTTGCAGCCTCCCCAATTCTGTTCTTCATTTAGATTACCAGCTATTATTGCAAAACCCTTTGTGCTAATATTGGCGAGGAGTGCCTCAACCTTTTCTTTCTCGGGTGCATAGACTAGCATATTTACAGGTTCCACAATTTGTACTTATGTTGTCATATCCATTGTAGATGCATTGAATTGATAAATTGAAATCTGGGTCCTGGGATTGATGTTGGAGTTTGACATCTTTGTGGATTGATTGAATGATCCATAGATAAGCGATATTGGTTGTACCACATGGGTACGAGAGGAACTAGGTTGCACCCACAGCTTGGGAAAGCGGTGTGGAGTTGGGAAGCTGCTGAGCAATCTCCCTATCTCCTCCTGTATCCTATTTTGGTCTTTCCAGCTGGGGGTTGGCTTCCATGGGAGAGGGGTCACATGTACCCTAATGATGAAGTCAGACTTGGGCCCTTCTGTCACGGAGGGTGCAGGTAAAGTGTTAACTACAGGTGGGGCAGGTAGAGAAGGCTCCCAATTTCTTCCGGCCTGGTTGGTAGGAGAGACTGTTCTCTTTGGTGGTGGCGGGCATGGAAGACTGCGGTTTTCTGGTGATGTTGGTTATTTTCTTTTCTCTTCTTCGGGGTGCTCGGAGGGGGCGAAACGAATGGCAGGGTGTCTGGTAGTGTTGGTATTGATGGTCTGTTACT
The DNA here is from genome assembly GCA_032716605.1 of Paralithodes platypus. Taxonomy (NCBI): domain Eukaryota; kingdom Metazoa; phylum Arthropoda; class Malacostraca; order Decapoda; family Lithodidae; genus Paralithodes; species Paralithodes platypus. The sequence continues at coordinate 7,209,755 of CM064499.1, read as the reverse complement.
GTTGGCTTTTGTTGCAGGAAATGTTGCGTTGAAATGTGGGATGTTGTTTTGAATACAGCACAACAAATATATTCCAGGATGCATATTCCTGTAGTTTCCCTAACCCTATATTACTGGCATAAGATAGGTTAAGATAGTTAGAGCAGGTTTCTTACTTCCCATTTCAACTTCAGTCCATACATTCTCTATCAGCTCTTCTTAAAGGTGGGGGCTCATGGGTTGAGATAAACATGGAATGATAATCGCCAAGCTGTACATAATTATCTTGCAAAATGCAATGGCACTGAAATAATTATTAACAATGGTATAAAGGATTTTGTGGATCGTCTATACCGGGCCTGTGACGTCACAAGAGTGTAAGTCCACCATCCAGTCTAGGCTAAGGATACTGGTGTGACGTCACTATGACATCACAGGCCCGGTATAGACGATCCGAAAAATCATTTATACCATTGTTAATAATGATTTCAGTGACATTGCATTTTACAAGATAATTATATGCAGGTTGGCGATTATTTTTCCATGTTTACCTCAACCCATGAGCCCCCACCTTTAAATGACCTAACACACGTTATATGTGTTACTATATTACTGTGTACCACATTTCATACAGGTATAACCACTTCTTAAATGCTTCACAAATTATATTATCGGTCCATTCGTCTCGCTCCTCTTTTCTCTTTTTGCCTGTCATCGAGTACATATCTAGCCCATGTTACATCCCTATTGTCTGTTCCACTCATAACAACTAAAATGGTACTAAGAAGCTCCTTACAGTAAACCCCCGCTAACTCGGACTCTTTTTAGTCAGAAACCCGCACTTCTTGGAATGGCATCGGCCTCTCGGAAATGTTCCCGTATATCTCGGAAATTTCCGAGTTGGACGGGATTTGTGTCCATTTTACAATGTTCTCTCACTCGGTTTTAAGTGATTTTAGGATGAATTGAAGCCTGTGCCTTTTAATTATTGTGTTAATATTAATTACTATGTACTGTACTGTCCCTGAAAACATAATAAGGTTCGTATTTGTCATTAATATGATAAAATTCACATGTAAAAAAAAAGAAAAAAAAAAAAAATCTCAATTTTTTCCGACACGGACTTTCCTCTTCTAATTCGGAATTTTCCCTCTTAAGTCGGATATAAGTCGGACTTCGGACATCTCGGAAAATCGGGCTTCTCGGAAGTGGTCTCCCCCCAATTAGTCCGAGATAGCGAGGGTTTACTGTACCTCGATTAAATATTCGACTTTCCTAAAAATACATCATCGATCACACTCCCCCTTGATTACTCACTACTAAGAGAGTGTTCTACCTAACCTAGTCTCAATATGTAATTATCGTCATCATCCATTCAAACTCTCTTCCCCAACCCCTCACTAACAATAGGCTCCTCTTCTGTTAATTCCCATTCCTATCACTATATCCCTTCACTGCTAAAACTATACTTTAACTCATTGTCCAGTGTAGCCTACAGCCTTACAATTTTTTCCACCTGGTCTTTATTACCCATCGATAATATGATTAATTTTATTTTTCCTCTGTCTACCATGTAACATATTAAATACCATATATATTTGTAATTATTTTCATGATGCTTATGAAACCCATTAAACTATGTAATATATACCTTGTCAGGTAGCCTATTTCCCCTTCTATATCAATAATCTTAACGTATTTGCCGTACTCTCTCTAAGTGCCGAGTGAGTATGACAAAAGTAGAGCCATAGGCATCTTTTCTTAGATTAAATTTTTTTTTTTTTTGACAAAGTGCCTCATTGCAGGCTAATGTTAAAAGTGAGTGTGCTATGTATCAATACGTACAGAGGTAAAAAATGTAATAGAAAGTTTGCTAACAGGTAGGCAACAACGAGGGGTAATCAATGGCGTTTCTTCTGGGTGGACTCCAGTCACTTCTGGAGTTTCACAGGGATCTGTCTTTGGCCCACTTCTGTTTATTATATATGTCAATGACATCGATATAGGTAATTTGAGTGTGATCTCCAAGTTTACCGATGACATGAAGCTTGGAATGAATAGGAAGGACCCCAAAGGGGTTGAATATATTGCTCAGGATGGACCTCAACAGACTGGGTGAATAATCGGAGACATAGCAGATGCTTCTAAACTTGGAAAAGTGCAAGGTGATGCATATCAGCCAAGCAAACCCCAAGTCAGGCTATCTGCTATTGGGAATGCCCCTGGAAGTGACTGACTTGGAAAAGGATTGTGGTGTTCTGATTAGCAGTGACCTAAAGTTTTCCAAGCAGTGCTTTGGAGTAGAGAAGAAAGTTCAGAAATTATTGGGCTATATTAAGAGGCAATTTAAGAATAGAAATAATTATATAGTCCTCACACTTTACAACGCTCTGATTTGGCCTCTCCTAGAGTATGCTGTTCAATTCTGGTCTCCAGCACTCAGGAAAGATATAGAGCAACTGAAAAGAGTACACGCTAGGGCTACAATTAACCTTCTTCCATGAACCCTTTCACGTTTTTATGACGCAGAGGTTGTCAGATTAGCAATAATAAATAGAGATCTCTCACTCTTATAATTACCTCTCCAATATTAGTTTTCTGCCCACGGCTAACTCAAAGACAACTGCAGAGGTTGAAGTAACTAAACTAAAGGTTTCTAAATACCCCTGATGGTAACAAAGGCTTTAAAGTATCCCTAATTGGCTCAAAATTGCGTCAAGAACGTGAGAGGATTAATTAGAAGACTGAGCTATGAGGATCGGTTGAGAGCTCCTGATCTCTCTCTGTTGGACAAGAGTAATTAACAATGTGGATTATAGCAAAATACTTAGCCTTAACCTCTCCACTGCATAGGTGGGGTAGTGGCCACCCCTCCCTGTGCGGAGGTATTTAGAGTGTTTCCTACACTCAAATCGTCATCGTACCATAAATAGCATTAATACTTATCCATATGCGCCTATTTTACGTTGATTATAAAGGTAATAACCTCTTACAGCAATAAAACAAGTGGAAACAGCGTTTGGATGGTCAAAATCGGCGATAGAGGGCGGGAGTTACATAACATATGGCTCAGGCAGCCTGCCAGCCAGCCAGCCGTGAAGACGGCTGGAGAGACACTGTTGTGCGGTAGTCTTTCTCTCGCTCTTTCACACGCTTGGTAACACAGATGACCACGCCCTGCTAGCAACTCGCTAATGTTAGCACGAATATATACCTAAGAATAAGGGAATAACAGGGAGAAAAGGTGATAATTGAAGGGGGGGGGGGGGGGAAGGGGGGAAGGAGGGGATGTGTAGGAGTGATATTTGGCATGGCGCCGACCGTAACCTCAGGTGTAGCCACTCAGATTTGTATGGGAACTGTGTACGTATCCCACGCAACCGTGCCGATGGTTGAAAACTCTCAAAGTCCACGTGCGTGCGCGTGAGCGCGCAATAACCTGTTTTTCTGGGGTAATTGCCTTCAATTTTATACTCTTGTAAAATACGTTTTCGGGGGCTCTGTAGGACCATTCTTTAAGCTTTTTGAGCGGTTTTTCGTGGTTTTTCCTTCATTCCTAACCCATTCGCTATTGTTTCTGGAATAAAACCATTTTTTGAAAACCGGCCGGGTTCTGGTGAACAAACATTACAAAACTAGCCGGGGCTGGACGGGTTAAAACAATCCCCATGTGTCTATGGGGAGATATAAATGGGATGAAATTTGTGCTGTACTGTATTATTATGTCCCTTCCAACAACCAACTATACTCCTAAAATCGATTAATGAAATTTAGTGTACTGTATCTTAGGATTTGTTGAATATTCCCATATTCAATATATGCTATTGCCAAGTGAGTAAGCAGCTTAATGGCTGGTATTTTCAAGAGAGACGGGTCCGAGATTGTGAGATGAGACAGCAAGATAGTGGCTATCGTGTAATACGATAGTGTAAGATAATTTATGTGCTTATGTACGTCTCTGTGACATCACTAGGTATACGACAGTCTAACGTTCGTTCCCACGGTAGGGCGTAGGGCGAGTAGATCGTATAACTGTCTTCATGGTGCGATGCATAAGGTGTTGATTTTCGGTGTGAGCGTCCTGGGTTCGAATCCACGGACTGCCACATGTGTTTGTAAATTTCATTAATTGATTTTAGGAGTATAGTTGGTTATTGGAAGGAACATAATAATTATAAGATTGTAAGTAAGTTAAGATTATAAAAGGCCAAATATGCTATTAAGCAATATTGTCATGGTTTTATGTAGTATATATGAATTTATCGTATATATTAATATAATTTATCGTATTGAGCAAGATAGAATCGGTATGAACATTTGGGCCCTGGCGTTTGTCAAGGCAGCAAGGTGTGACTCTGAGGAAGAGAAATGAGAGCCTCCACGAACACCGACCAGTTAACATCTAATTTCCGCCTTCAGTTGATCGAGCTTTTGTGCCTCTAATCACAATACACTGACAGCAATACATACATCTACACCATCACGACGCTCTCATCGACGCCATGACTGACTGACAGATAAGCATAGTATCCATGTCCATTCCCATTTAATCATTTGATTCTTTCTTTCACTTGACTCGAGCCTCAGGGCCGAAGTCTCGTTTCCCCATTGTTCGCCATATTGGGTAAAAGTTCTCCTTTGTCTCGTTGCCACGTGGAACTATTGGTGAGTTAATTCCTGGATAATATTAACCTTTATAACCTTACCTTATATATAATTTATTATGTGAGACCTTTGGATATAAATTAGCTTGTTTCAGATTGAATTCAATTTAGATATGGAGTAATTTAATTTAGATTGATTTTGTTTGAATTATTATAGCTTAGAAATATTTAACTTCCATTGATAGTATACCACATTGGTGCCCAGACCTCGGGAATTAGCTACCAGTAAGGGATTTGTTATGGCAATGAGCAAGGGGACATGATATTACAGGATGCAGGAACAACTCTATGATAAACTGGTAAGGCTAGCCAAGCGATGGTTAGAGCCGGAATGCAGGGTCACATCGTTGCACCTGCCTAAGTCCTGCATCCCACCCATCATCTTCCCCCAATAATTGTCTTTTTCATATCAGACTTCCTGTGACATATGACCTGACCTAACATTTTTTCTTGTTCAATATGACCCTTTAGTGTAGGTATTGCTATTTTAACATAGAAGTCTGCCAGTCGGTGTCTCTTAACCTAAGAAGTGCACATGGGGGTATGAGACACCACACTCCTGTGCTGACATATTTGAGTTGTTCCCATCACTAACATCGTTATTTTACCATAAATAGCATTAATACTTATCCATATGCTCCTATTATAGGTTGATTATATAGGTATTAACCTGTTACATCAATAAAATAAGTGGAAACAGCGTTTGGATGGTCAAAATCGGCGATACAGGCCGGGAGTTACATAATGTATGGCTGAGGCAACCTCCCTTCTCTCCTCCCCTCCCCTTGTCTGGAGAGACACTGTTACGCAATAGTCTCTCTCTCGCTCTTTCCCACGCTTGGTAACAGTGATGACAACGCCCTGCTACCAACTCGCTAATGTTAGCACGAAAATAGACCACAGAATACGGGAATAACAGGGAAAATAGGTGATAACTGAAGGAGGGGAGGAAAGTAGGGAAGGAGGGGAGGTGCAGGAGTGATATTTGGCATGGCCCAGGGGCAAATTTTGTTTTTGTTTTTTGTTTTTCGGTGTTTTAAATGGATTTTTTTTTCCCTTACTCTTAAGAGACTTCCCGCAGTCCGCCGGGGGAACTCTTGAGAGTCTCCCTGCAGTTCCCGGGTTAATTAGGCTATTATTTTGCTGTTGTATTTGTAACATTTTAGGTAAATAGCCTACAGGCTTACATACAAAATGAGTAAACAGGAAGAGACACGGTCTAGTGGGGTGCTGAGCAAAGCCCCTAAAAATCAGAGGGCGGGACTTCGGGGAGTATTAAATAGGTTAATTATTGATGTCAATACTTTCATCACTACTGCTGACCTCGAGGAATTAAAGGCTAGGTTAGACAATGTCCAGGCTACCCACGGTCGTATTGTTGCTTTAAGTGAGGTGATTGTGGCAGGCATGACAGAGGAGGAAGAGATAATTGTAGAGTGTGATAATCGCACCCTCTATGATGAACCTGTCTTTAAAGCGAAGCACCTATTACAGCGCGCTGTCGCAAATAAGAAGGGAGGCGAGATGATGCCCATAGAAGGGTTGACCCGAAACACACTGTGCACCTCCCAAAGCTCAATCTTCCTATATTTGGGGGCAAATTAACTGAGTGGTTAGCTTTTTGGGATGTATTTCGGTCTACAGTACATGAATCCTCTTTGGATAATGTCTGTAAGTTTCACTACCTAAAGGGACAAATGGAAGGAGAGGCCTTACATTTGATAGAGGGTTTTGCGGTAGTAGGTGATGGCTATCTGGAGGCAGTACAATTATTACAGTCCACATATGGGGATCAAGAGCAGTTGAAGATGGTCCATGTCGTTGCCTTGTTAAAGCTCGCAGAACCACAGTATACGTTTGAGGAGTGAGCAAATTTTAGGGCAAATATGGAGTGCCATACACGATCGCTAGACACCCTAGGGCTCACCACACAGGAAATGATAGTCATTATCTTACGTCAGAAGCTTCCTATGGCAATAGGTTAGATCGTTTGATATGGGGGAGTTCAAAACTCAGTTCAGTAAAGAAATTAGTAATCTACAGTTGAACAAAGGGAGAATGTATGTGTCGGGAGGGAGTGGGAATGTGGAGATGAGGGGAACTGTATGCATGACGGTGGGACCTAAAGAAAAGAAAGAGGGTACATATAAGAAACCTGCTCAAATTTTATGTAAGCTATGTAATAACAAACATAAATGGAGTTTCTGTGTAAAATACCCAACAAATGAGACAAAACTAGCACAGGCAAAGAGGTTGAAGCTATGTGTAGGTTGTCTAAGTAAGGAACATGGTAAGCAGGGACAATGTACTGCTACATACTTAAGGCCCTGTCGCCACTGTAAAGGACATCACTTTGACAAGTTGTGTCCTACAGCAGACAAAGTCAAAGACATCAAACCAGAGGGTACTACAACTTTGACACTAGGTAGCACGAAAGACACCACTATATTGCCCACAATACA